>CAUYQG010165690.1:0-18383 GCA_963574415.1 Tarsius wallacei
AAAAAGAAGCTGGGCTCGGTGGCTCAGCCTGTAATCCCAGCACTTTGGAAGGCCGAGGCGAGTGGATTGCCTGAGCCCATGGGTTCGCGACCAGCCTAAGCAACTTGGTGAGACTTCGTCTTTACAATAAATCAAAAATTAACTGGGCGTGGTAGCGCGTGTCTGTAGTTCTGGCTACTTAGAAGACTGAGGCAGAAGGATTGCCTGAACCCAGCAGGTTGATGCTGGAGTGGCCATAAGCATGCCACTGCACTCCAGCCTGGGCAACAGAGTGAGATTCCAACTCAAAAAAAAAAAAAAGGAAATTAATGTACAAGTTTTTATATGAACATATATCTCCTTTTCTCTTGGATAAATGCTAGGAGAGGAATGGCTGGATGTATCTTTAATGTTCTAAGCAATTGTCAGACTGTTTTCCAAAACGGTTGTACAATTTCACATCCCAACCAGCAGGGTACTGGAGTTCCTGTTGCCTCACATCTTTGACAACACATGTTTGGTCAGTTTTGTAAACATTAGCCATTCTAATGGGTGTATAGCAGTAGTGTCTCAGTGTGGTTTTAATTTGGCGTTTCCCCAGTGACTGATGATGTTGAGCATCTTTTCATGTGCTTATTTGTCATCTGTATATCTTCTCAAGTCAAGACTGTTCAAAACTTTTCCCCGTGTTTAAATTTTTTTCTCTTATCGTTGAGCTTTGCAGTTCTTTGTATATTCTAGATACAAGGTCTTTATTAGACTTTGCTTTGCCAAGATTTTCTTGTGGTTTGTGATTTCTTAGTCTCAACAGTATTTTTGGAAAGCAGTTTTTAATGTTGGTGAAGTCTACTATATCAATCTGACTTTTTATGGATAGCACTTTGGGTGTTATATCTAAATGTTTGCCTAACCCAAGGTTCTGAATATTTTATGTTTCTTCTAGAAGTTTTATAGTTTTAGGTTTTATGTCAAGGTCTAGATCGATTTTGAGTTAACTTTTTTTTATATGGTGTGAGATACAGATCCAAGTTTTGGGGTTTTTTTTGTTTTTTTTTTTAGATGGCTACTCAGTTGTTCCAACGCCATTTGTTGAAAAGGCTATCCTTTCTCCAATATCCAATTATTCTTTGTGCCCTTGAAAAAACTCAGTTTGCATATGTGTGTGGATTTGTTTTCAGATTCTCTATTATGTTCCTTTCATCTACTTGTTTATCTTGATGATAATACACTGTTTTGATAGATATAGCTTTATAAGAATTTTTGAACTCAGGAGTGAGTTCAAAAATCTACTCACCTTTTAGAACATGGAATATAGAACAGACACAGTGGCTCTTGCCTGTAAACCCAGCATTTTGGGAGGCTAAGGTGGGAGGACTGCTTGAGCCCAGGCATTCAAGACCAGCCTGAGCAACATCGTCTCATCGACCTCATCTCTACAAAAAATCAGCTTGAAGTGGTGATGCATGTCTATAGTCTCAGCTACTCTGGAAACTGAGGTGGAAGAATCACTTGAGCCCAGGAGGTTGAGGCTGTGGTGAGCCATCATGCTACTGCACTCCAGCCTGGGCGACAAAGTGAGACTCCAACTTAAAAAAAAAAATTATGGAATACAGTTATACTTTTTTTTTTAAGTTGGAGTCTTACTCTGTCATCCAGGCTAAAGTGCAGTGGCATGTTCACGGTCACCGCAGCTTCAACCTACTGGGCTCAGGTGATCCTTCCACCTCAACCTTCCAAGATAACTGGAACTACAGGCATGCACCACCACACCTGGCTAATTTTTTTTTTTTTATTGTACAGACGAGGTCTTGCCAAGTTTCCCAGGCTAGTTTTGAACCCCTAGGCTCAGGCAATCCTCTTGCCTCCACCTCTCAAAGTGCTGGGATTAAGGGCGTGAGCCACCGTGCCTGGCAGTTATACTATTTTAATGTCCTTTTTAAGAATTCTAATGTCTCTGTCAATTTGGGTCTCTTTTTTTTTTTTTTTTTTGAGTTGGAGTCTCGCTCTGTTGCCTAGGCTGGAGTGCAGTGGCATGCTTCCGGGCACCACAGCTTCGACCTGGTGGGTTCAGGTGATCCTTCTGCCTCAGCCTTCCAAGTAGTTGGAACTACAGGCACATGCCACCATGCCCGGCTATTTTTTAAAAATTTATTGTAGATTTATTTATTCTTGGTGTCTGAGGTCTCACCAAGTTGCCCAGGCTGGTCTTTAACCCGTGGGCTCAGGCAGTCCTCCCACATCAGCCTCCCAAAGTACTGGGATTACAGGCTTGACCCACCATGCCCGGCTTGGATCTCTTGATTATTCTCATTATGGGCTGTGCTTTCCTGCCTCATTGCATGCCTAGTAATCTCTTTGGTTGGATGCCAGACATTGTGAATTTTGCCTTGTAGGGTGCTGAATGTTTTTGTACTTTTATAAATCTTCTTGTGTCTTGTTCTGGGATACATTTAATTGACCTGAACAACAGTTTGATCCTTTCAAGTCTTGTTTTTATGACTTGTTAGGTGGGTCCAGAGCAGTCTCTTGGGCTAATTATTCCTCATTTATGAGGCAAGACCTTCCTGGATACTTGTATTAATCACGCTTTTTGCTCTCTGCATTTTATGATGCTTTGACATCTTGGGCCTTGCTAATCCTGGAGACTGCCCCTCCCAGGGTTAGCTAATTCCTAGAGATAGCAAACAACTTGCCTGGCAGAATGTCTTACATATGCAAACCAGGCAATCCAAAGTCCATACCCTCAACCACCTCCTTTAATAGACACTAAGCCAGTATTTCCCCTGCCCTGAATCACTTTGGAGCCAGGTACTCGACAACTAGAGACCACCACCACAACCCAGCCCTCTGAAATGATTTAAACTACCCAGTCCTAAACTTGCTCAAACTTGCCAACCTTGCCACACTCATTCTTTCCTGGGGAAATCACGATAAAGGCTCTGGGTCATGCCTCCTCCTTGCTCCTTCTGCCTCCAGACTCATGCTAGTGTTTCCCCATATGGCCTGCATGACATGGTATGCCCCTTTCTGTTGAGAACTGTAAGTAATAAACTTTTTTTTTTTTTGGTCAGAGTCACCACTGATTGTAGAGATGAGGTTTTGCCAAGTTGCCCAGGCTGGTCTCGAATCCCTAGGTGAGATTACAGGCATGCACCACCACACCTGGCTAATTTTGTTTTGTTTATTGTAGAGATGAGGTCTTGCCAAGTTGCCCAGGTTGATCTCGAACCCCTGGACTCAGATCTCCCAAAGTGCTGAAATTACAGGCGTGAGTCACTGCACATGGCCAATAAACTCTTCTTTCAAGGCAGTTGTCCTGGTGTCTGTCACCTGTGCTAAAGTGCTAATCTTATTAAAACAAAATCCTGGGTACATTTTAAAATCATATCCAATATCCTGTGAATTGAGTTATTGTCTGGTTGAACAGGCACTATTCCCAGCCTGCATGATGCAAAGCACTGTCTTCAATCCTCTTTCATGGGTCTTTCCCCAGCCTCAGTTTCCTCACTTTCGTATGCTATCAGTATTGTGCTGAATATTCAAGAGGTACTTTCTGAACTCTCCTGGGCTTTCCATGCATTCTTCTTCTCTGGTACCCATTCTGTCCTATAACTCAAGCTGCTTGGCCTCTCTGAACTCCTAGCTCCAATTCCCCAACACAGGCTGGCAGGTCTGCGTCATTCCTGCTCCCTGTGCCACAGCCTGGAGACACTCGAAGGCAGTAAGCTCAGGTACAACTCCCATATTTATTTCATCTCTCATTTCTCAGAGATTGTTCTCCTTCAATGTCTGATGTCCAATGTCTAGAAAACCATTGCTTAATATATATGTGTGTGTGTGTTCTCAGGCACCATTGTAAAGCAATTATTTACAATTTACATATATATCATGTTAAAGGGAAAACTTGCTTAAACATTGATTTCCACATGACCCTGCCCTCCCCAACCTTGGCCAAAGTTGGAAGCTTATTTTCAGGAGGGGGTTTGGTTTCTGAACTAGGAGGCCTTCCCAGAGACCTGGAGGATGAAGTGAATGTGGACATACAAGGGTGCTGAGACTTCCAGCCCTTCTCCCCAGCTGAGTCCTCAGAAGGCCAGCAGCTCAAGGTAAACCCTCTTAACATGAGACTTTCCCCAGACAAATCTGTCCAGCCCAAGAGCAAAGTCCTAAAAGTACAGGCATCGGAGACTCTCCCTCAGAATCAGATTACCTAACAAACACATATTCTATTACTGCTCTCCTAAATGTAAGCAGACTGCCAGTGATTACCAGGAACCTAAAGAAAGTCTGTAACATGAAAGACTAAACTGAAAAAATAAAAAACATATGCAGGGAGATGAAAGCTTCAGTAATGTATACCAATGCCACAGAGATAAGAAAATAGTGCAATCGTGGAACAAGTTGCTATTTTTTTTTTTTTTAGTTGGAGTCTCACTCTGTTGCCAGGGCTGGATTACGGCAGCATGCTCACACGGCCACTATAGCCTTGATCTGCTGGACTCAGGCGATCCTTCCACCTCAGCCTCTTAAGTAGCTGTAACTACAGGCACGTGCCACCATGCCTGGCTAATTTTTTGATTTATTGTAGAGACGTGGTCTTGCCAAGTTGCTGGTCTTGAACCCCTGAGCTCAGGCAATCTTTTCGCCTCCGCCTCCCAAAACTGGGATTACAAGCGTGTGCCGCCACGCATGGCTGTTTTTTAAAAAAAGAACACTCAAAAGAGAATCAACTTGGGTTAATCTTCTGTAAAGGAGATCAAAAGTCAAGAAAGTGGGGGGAGGGGAGAAGAGCGGTAAGTCCAGGTCCAATATATGACCAACAGGAAGTTTACAGAGAAAAAACACAGACAGCCAAAGGAAGGAAATCATTAACAAATAATTCAAGACATTTCTCAAGAAGTGAAGGACAAGTGTGTGTTCTGAAAGGTTCAAGGGCCTGGCACAGTGGATGGAAACAGACCATCACTAAGGCATGTACATCATAGAAATGTTGGAACACTGGTGTCAGAAGGAAAAACCAGTCACCCAGAAAGGATCAGGACCCCAAATGACTTCAGACTCCTCTACAGCAATGCCAGATGCTAGATGACAAAGTACTGTTGCTTTCTAAAGTCTGAAGGAAAACTAATTTCAAACTGGAATTTCATACCAAATCAAGCATGAGAAAAACATTTTCAAACATGCATTCTCAAAAGTACTTCCTGTGCTCCCTTCTACAGCAGGTACTCCCCCAGGATGAAGTGATAAGCCAAGAGAGGAAGAGGTTACACAGCAAACAGGAGGTTCAACTCAGCAGAGGTGTGGAAGAGTCCAGGACGACAGTAACACATTAAGCACAGGGAAAACCAGTCCAGACTGGGGCAGGTCTTTAATTGATCAAACGGATGTCTCATAGTCTTTAAAGACTGGTTGACTTAGTGACAGAAAACTACATAAATAAAAATGCAAAAGGATTAACTTAATACCGAATATGATCTCCAGAACTGTAATATCAGGGAGATGGGTGAGAGAGAGTATACTCATGGTGAGGAGGAAGATCAAAAGATAGTGCCTAAAACAAAGTAGCCATGCAAGCATGTTTAAGACATGGGGGCAAATACAAATGAAATCAAGTAATAGCTGAAAGGGACTATCTTGAGGCAAGGAAAATGGGGGAGAAGGGTGGGCAGGTTAGGAGGGCTGCTGTTTTTCATAATAAGCTTTGCAGAACTATTTGTTTTCAACATATGTTAATGGGGTTTTGTCCCCCACTAAAATGCAGGATATAAAACTGTTTACAAAGCTATATATTTTAGGTTACTTTTCTTTGTTGTTTATAAAACTTGCAAATTGTTACTGTGAACAATTAGAAACAGAACCATAAATGAGAACCCTCTTCACTTCTCAGGACCTAGGTAGGGTCACAGCTGGTTTTCACTGTGTGGAGAATCAGAAAGGCTGGTATTCCTGCACGGGTCCAGGGTGAATCCCATCCAAAAGTCAGCTTTCTAGATCCAGGGTGCAATTCATTACACTGTTGCATCTTGCCAATAGTCAATGTATGGGAACTGATCAGGGTGGCCGGGACCTGGGTTTCCTATGATAATTCTAAATGTCTTAGCAACTATTCTTTTATCTAGTGACCCTTCCATAGGTCACTTTACCCCCAAAAAAGGCCAATCTATTTCATAGAATGTTCAGAGCTTTCTCTGAGTCAGTTTCACATCATAGTCTCCTGAGTAACCTTGCCAGAAATTTCTCAACATACATTCAAGGGGGATGTTTTTACTTTGTGTTTCATCCATCTTCCTCCCCCTAAAAGACACCAGTCACACACAGAAAGAGGAAAAAAGGGTAAGGGGAACACTTGCTTTGTCCGTACTCCTCATGGAGATATTTCAGACACCTCTTAGCAATTGGCAGGTTGGTATAAACCTCCAACTTGGACCAGCCTTATTATGGGGCTGGGGCCACCTTCAGCTGTATGAGGTTGCCACTGGCTTAGGACTCAACATTGGCTTCAGCCCTTCGGTTGAGTCAGAACCCTTCCACTGGTCGTCTCATTTATCCACAATTACACAACTCCAATCCTCTACCCAAGTACTTTGGAGTCTACGGTTTCATCTCAGGACAGTTTCCTTCCATTTCCTCTAACCCCTTCCTTCAGGTTTGAGACTACTAGCGAACTCCAGAAGTTGATCAGGCTCTCCTTCTGTCTCTTAAGAACAGGTCTATTCAGCTGGGCTCAGTGACTCAGCCTGTAATCCTGTGCTTTGGGAGGCTGAGGTGAGTGGATTGCTTGAGCCCGTGGGTTCGAGACCCGCCTGGGCAACTTGGCGAGACCTCATCTCTACAATAAATCAAAAAATTAGCTGGGTGTGGTAGTGCGCGCCTGTAATTCCAGCTACTTGGAAGGCTGAGGTGGAAGGATCGCCGGAGCCCAGCAGGTCGAGGCTGCGGTGGCCAGGAGTAGCCACTGCACTCCAGTCTGGGAGACGGAGTGAGACCCCAACTCAAAAAAAAAAAAAAATTCCCAGCTACTTGGGAAACTGAGGTGGGAGGATCACTTGAGCCCAGATCAAGACCAGCCTGGACCTCATAGCCAGACCCCATCTCAATTAAAAAAACAAACACTCTGGCCAAGCTCGGTGGCTCAGCCTGTAATCCCAGTGCTTTGGGAGGCCGAGGTGAGTGGATTGCCTGATCCTGCGGGTTTGAGACCCGCCTGGGCAACTTGGCGAAACCTCATCTCTACAATAAATCAAAAACTAGCCGGGCGTGGTAGCGCGCGCCTGTAGTTCCAGCCACTTGGAAGGCTGAGGCAGAAGGATCGCCGGAGCCCAGCAGGTCGAGGCTGCGGTGGCCGGAAGCGGCCACTGCACTCCAGTCTGGGAGAGAGTGAGACTACAACTCAAAAAAAAGAAAGAACAGGTCTATTCCAGGTAACCCCGGTTCCTACCCTTTCCGTCAGGTGCTGCTCCTTATGCTGGTTCCTGCGCCTCACTTGGTTTCTCTGTGCTTTTGGGATCCTTGCTCCAGGATGCTGGGAGGGCTTCTCCCCTACAGATCAACTGGTCTGCTGGCAACAGGCGAGGTGGTCTCTCCCATCACCCCAGGGGTTGTATCCCAGTGACAAGGGAGGTGGAAGACACCATCTCTAAACTCTCCACTTTCCCGGCCAATGCACCAAGAAATGTTGCAGGAAAACAAATCAGAGAGACCGTGACACTGAGGCTGACAAGCAGGAAGCCGCGTTTATTATTGGATGCCGGTGTTCAGCCCAGCAGACTCCAGTCACAGAGGCTGGGCCCCGATCACAGTTGGGTCTCAGCTTATATAGGTTTTACATTGGCTTTGGGGGGAAGGGGATTTTCATGGTGTAAGGTTTTATACTTTTTGTAACAATAGCACAAGCTTGTGGTTTTGGTTGCAGGTACTGAGCACAGCATTACAGGAAGGGGCTTGTGGTTTTAGCTGCAGGTGCTGAGTACAGCGTTTTGCATTAATAAACTGGAACATTTTAATTGTGATATGTTTTGAAGTGTTTTCTAAAAGCCCCCTGCTAAGTAAAATGTGTTGTTATTCAAAGTATTGTTTCAAAGCATTGTTCAAGGTATTCAAAGTATTGTTTACTGTAAAAGCATGATAAATTAAGCAGTGATTATATTAAGTTACAATCCCTAGTACAGGGGCAAACTCTATTGTGTGAGAATCACTTAGCTGGTGTTCAAAATGCAAGTTCCTGGGTTCTGCTCCAGGGGTGGGCCTTGGAATCTTGATGTTGAAAACCACTGCTCTCAGTGGTTAATCTAGTAGCCTTCATTAATAAGAAGTCAGTAAGGCCGTGCTCGGTGGCTCAGCCTATAACCTCAACACTTTGGGAGGCCGAGATGAGTGGGTTGCCTGAGCCCACAGGTTCGAGACCAGCATGGGCATCTTGGTGAGACCTCATCTCTACAATAAATAAAAAAAATTAGCCGGGCGTGGTAGCACACACCTATAGTTCTGGCTACTTGGAAGGCTGAGGCAGAAGGATTGCAGGAGCCCAGCAGGTCAATGCTGGGGTGGCCTTGAGAGTGCTACTGCACTTCTAGCCTAGGCAATGGAGTGAAGACTCCAACTCAAAAAACAACAACAAAAAAAAGTAAAATCAACGTTTGTGAATCAGGTCACTAGCAGGGAAGAGGGGAAGTAATTCATGTGGTACACCAGTAGGCAGCACAGCTTCCACTTGAATTTCATTTATAAAGACGTCAAAGAAATCCACTTGTCGATATACAGGTTTCCTATCAAAAACGAATTAACTCTCAGTCAAACCTAAAACAAATTGCTTAATTTTATTCACATTGAATAAGTTCATTTGAAATGGCTACTGATCACAGGACCCCTTGCTGGAAGAGCACTGCCTGCGGGGGCTGCTCTGGGGAGAATTTTTTTGAGTCAGAGTCTTATTCTGTCGCCTGGGCTGGAGAGTGCAGTGGCAGTATCACGGCCATAACAGCCTTGACCTGCTGGGCTCAGGCAATCCATCCACCTCAGCCTTCCAAGTAGCTAGAACTATAGGTGCGCACTACCATGTTTGGCTTATTTTTTGACTTATTGTAGAGATGCAGTCTCACCAAGTTGCCCAGGCTGGTCTAGAACTCCTGGGCTCAGGCAATCCTCTCACCTTGGCCTCCCAAAGTTCTAAGATTACAGGCTTGAGTCACTGTGCCCAGGGAGTTTCTGAGGACATAAGTACCTGTTGCATCTGACCAACTCACTGATGCTCGTTCTTTTTTATTAGAATAACACCAATTCTGTTACCTCTTGGCAGTGTCATGCTTATAAGACAAAACCTACGAGAAAATCACTACTTGAATCCAGGTTAACTGATGTGTTGGATTTTCTTTTTCCTCATCACTTGGACAATCTGTTCAATGAGATATATGTATTTTTTTTGAGTTGGAGTCTCACACTGTCACCCAGGTTGGAGTGCGGTGGCACACTCCTAGCCACCACAGCGTTGACCTGCTGGGCTCAGGCGATCCTTCTGCCTCAGGCTTCCAAGTAGCTGGAACTACAGGCATGTGCCACCATGCCTGGCTAATTTTATTTTTTTTGTAGAGATGAGGTCTCACCAAGTTGCTGGTCTTGAACCTGCGGGCTCAGGCAATCCTCTCACCTTGGCCTCCCAAAGTGCTGGGATTATAGGCGTGAGCCACTGCGCCTGTTCAATAAGCAATATTCTAAGGGCCAACAATCAATCACTTTTTCTCTTGATGGCTTATGCTGTATGTAGCTCATTCTGTTCTGAATCCCTAGCAAGACTTCTTTTCGGTATTCTTTAGGTCATGTTGCCAATTTCTGTGCTTTTGTCACAATTATTTGGTCTGCACATCTGCATACCTTGTCTTTTTTTTTTTTTTTTTTTTTTGAGACAAGGCCTCACTCTGTCACCCAGGCTAGAGGGCAGTGGCAGTGATTACTGTAACCTGGAACTCCTGGGCTCGAATGACCCATCCTAAGCCTCCTTGAGTAGCTAGAAATACAGGTGAACGCCACCATACCCAACTAACTAAAAAAAAAAATTTTTTTTAATTTTTTTAGAGACAGGGTCTTACTATGTTGCCCAGGCTGGTCTTGGAACTTGAACCTCAAGTGATCTTCTTGCCTTGGCCTCTCAAGGTGCTAGAATTACAGGTGTCATCACCACACCCAGCTACTTGTTAATCTTTTCTACATTAAATACTATGAATGTGACAATTCTAAGATGCTCTGATAAACTCAGAAGGATGCATTCCCCCAAATCACCACAAAACTGCTTGTGTATGCAGTATAGGAGGCTATAGAAGATGGCCAATAGGATCCTCTGAATTACTTTGTAATATTTGAATACTTTTCCCAAATGCCAAACCACTAGGATTTCCAGACTAGAGTTCAGAGTTCTGAACTTTTTAAAAATTTTTATTTAGGGTCTCAGAACTCCGACACTCAGCCTGGAGTGCAGTGGCACAATCACGGCTCATCACTGCCTTGACTTCCTGGGCTCAGGCAATCCTTCCACCTCAGCCTACAAAGTAACTGGGACTACAGGCATGTGCCACCATGCCTGGCTAATTTTTTAGTAGACATGAGGTTTTGCTATGTTGCCCAGGCTGGTCTCAAACTCCTAGGCTCAAGCAATCCTCCCACCTCAGCCTCCCAAAGTCCTGAGATTACAGGCGTGAGCCACTGTGCCCTGCAGAGTACTAGACTTTTTCATGAGGCAGGACCACCCGTGTTGTTAAAGCTGAGCTGATGACATTTCCACAAAGGCTGACTGAACAAAGTGCCACACTAACTGCCTATGTCTGAAGATTAACAAGACACAGTCTGTGTCTTCTCAGAGTTTCTCCAAGGCAAACTTTTCTAGGGCTTAACTAGCATCTGGCCAGGAACAGCAGCTTAAACTCTTATCGATAACTATGCTGTTTCAAAGTGTTGGCATTCTCCCAGGACATCTCCCAGGATGTCAAAATTTAACCTGCTGCCAAAGCAAACTCCAAATGAACACAAAAACATTATATTCTCAAAGGAAAAAAAACCCAAACAATCAGTTTTATTTAGTTCAACATTTCCTCTGATCTAAAGAGAAAGATGTCAAAACAATACCTAGGACATATACACAAACACCCACCCCCACGAACTCAGATAACCTAAAAGAAAAAAGCGCAAAGTTCTGTTCAACAGAGAAAATTATCTTCGCTTCTGGAAGATGTTTCCACGTCCCATTCCACGTCCTCTTCCTCTTGCAGCCACTGAAAAGGAAGAGAATGAGGCCAGGTCAGTGTGGTCAGTGAATGATCACAGCATAGAGCAGCTGGAGGCCTAGGACACTAGCTGGAAGGGACCTGAAGACCACCTAGTCCAATACCACCCCAGCCATCACATTTCACAGGGGGATGGAGACAGAGGGCAGGCGCTGGGGACTGGTGACAGAGTGGGAGCTGGCATCAGATTCTTGTCTGCCAGTCCAGCACTGCTTTCCATGAGGCCAGAAGGCAGGGTGCTGAGGGTGAAGAAGGTGATCTGAGAACCACAGAAAAGAATTCCCAGGCTGGCCTGGGGCAAGCTGATAAAACATTACAGATGTATCTAATTCACTTTTAGAATTCTGAATCAGTTAAATGTTAACATCTGTTACATCTGTGTGAGGTTTTTTTTTTTATTCTTTGTGCTTTTCCAGAGAAAAGAAATGTTCCATAATAGCAAAAACAAAACAACATTCCCCATATAAAGGGCACGACAAGACCACTGTTCCTCTCTGTAACCCAAGGGTTTTAGGAGGGGACCAGTGACTTTGAAGGACAGATGCAAATATTCTGATAGCCACTAACTGGAGTCTCACCCTTCTCTGCTCACACAGAGTTGTCCTGAAGAGGAAGGAATCAGAACCCACCCACCTGCAGATAGGACCATAGCAAGGGGGAGGCACAGGCAGCTCAGGCCGAAGTCATACTCACTGCCAAACGTCCTCTAGTGCACAGCAATGGGGTGCACTTTTGCTAGAAAAGATAGTGTAGCTAGCTGCACAGTGACAATGCGGGCAGCGCTTTTCTGAGGAAGCAGAGGAAGTGACGGTGCTAGACATGAAGCCAGAATTTCTGAAAATCATTCCTCAGAACAAAAAGGAAGGATTTGTTTTCAAATATAATGTCCAGGGCTTCTGGTTTTATGTCCTCATAACTGCCTTTTGTCTAGGAAGGCAAGGAGACTCTCTGAGGACATTTAAAGAATTATACTATTGTATCTTTAAGCTCAAAAGCTACCCAACCACATGTATTGTGATATTACCACCCCATCCAAAACAAGTTTTTAACCATAGTTCCTGGCTCATAACTCTCAAGAGGGCCCTGCCCCATGCCCTAGGATAAGAAATGCTGTACAGAGAAGCCAAGAAGCTGGACAGGCCTTGCTGGGCTTCCCGGTCTGTTAGTAGCAGATCATGCCCTTTTTGTTCAATCACATTTCCACATGGTGGTCCATGCTTCCATCATGCCTATCTAATGGAGACTCTATAAAAGGCTCGAGGACAGAATTTGGGGAGATTCTGGAGAGCTGAACATGTAGAGGCTGACAGAAAGGGGAAAAAGTCATCCACGTGCTGGTAGGGTGGCACACCCCAACTCCATGGGGACAGAAGTTCCTGCACTCAGGACCCTTCCAGACCTCATCCATGTACCTCTTTCTCCAGCTGTTTATCTGTGTCCTTTAAAACAGCCTCTGTAATAAACCTGTAAACAAAAGTGTGTTTCCGAGTTCTACAAGCTGCTCTAGCAAATTAATCAAACCCAAAGAAGGGGTTGGAGAAAATCCAGCTTGAAGCTGGTTGGTCAGACATTCCAGAGGCCTGAACTTTCAATAGATGCCGGGGAGGGGAGGTCCTGTGGGACTGAGCCCTCATTCTGTAGTTTCTGAGGCTATCTCCAGGTAGACAACATCAGAAGTGAATTGAAGTGGAAGATATCCAGTCAGCATCCAGCACAGAGTTGTCTGCTTGCTGTGTGGGGAGAAAACCCCACACATTTGGTAACAGAAGTCTTCCGTGTTGATTATTGTTGTGTTGTAAGTGCAGAGGAAAAACACAGTTTGAGTTTTTTCCTCACCCATATAAAATATGTACAACAGCTAAAGATAGTGATGGAGAACCCAGTGCCTTCTCTGCCTACAAATCTATTTTACCAACACTAAGGCAGTTTCAAATGACTGCACTTGCTTTCTTATCTAATCAGCATGGCAGAACTTTTCATGGACCCAAAGATAAAACTGGATTGGGCTAACCCAGAAGAAAGGCCAGACTAAGTCTCTAGGAATAGACCAGTCTCACTTTTGAAATGTGCTGAAGGATTTGTTTTCAAATATAAGAAGCTTTAAAAATAGAAATCCAGTCCCCCCTTAAGTGTGCGAAGATGGCTCAAAATGGCTTCATTTCTGATCTGAAAAATGGATCCCCACTGTAAACAACTTCCAAGGTATATGCTGGGTCTCCACCCACACAACCCAGTCTCTCTAGGAAATGCTGCCCGAATGCTTCAAGAGTCAGCTCATCCATATCATGGTGTGTCTGCTCACCAAACTAAACAGAGATCTCTTGGACAGAACTTCTGGAAAGAGCTTCCTAGAAATTCATCATAGGTGACTTATTAACTCTTCTTTCACTTAAGACAGGGATTGTACCTTTTTTCTAAGGTGCTACTTTGGATTTTGTGCCAGTCCCATGACTGGAATCAGATAAGGCAAGATAGAGAAGGCCAGGCAAGCCCTCCCTCACCACCTCGCAGATCTCCCCAGCTGCAGGGCGAAGGGGGGGTGGTGGGTGTGGAGATGGTGGGGGTCAGGCCCACCACATGCTCAGGCAATTGTAAAAGGATTGTTTTCCAAAAGACACAAGTCTTATTTTAAAACCAGTTCCTGAAGAGCACCTACCTTGGGCCTTCAGAATAGCAGCTTTCCCCCGGCCGGCCCCTGAGCCTTGATTTTTATTTTTCATGCTATTTAACATGGGTGCATTTTTCAGCATGTCAGGCAATATCAGAAAGCGAATCTTGCTGCCACGGATGTACACCTGCTCCAGCTGTGCCACTCGGCCATCTCTGTATGTGACAGTGATGTTGGACATCTGGAAGGTAATCACCAGCTTGTCAGTAAAAGCCAACACTACCAGTGGAGGACAGAGGCACACAAAGAGGGGAGCCTTAACTGGTGGGAGGGGAAGTCCAGAAAAGCAGAGTGACACTGTGAAGTAAAGGAGCCAGGCAACGCTGGTGAATTACAATAGCCAACGGTCAGAACCTTTTGTGTACACCAGGGACTGCACTGAGTACTTGACACAAATGGTCGTCACAACACCTCCAGGGTAGGCATGAGTGCTCCCGCTTTTACAGATAAGAAACCAAGGTATTTGTCCAAGGTCAAACAGCTAAAATGCATGGGAACCAGTAAGCCTGGTTGGAGCCCTAGCTCTGCTGTACTGGCTCCTGAGCAAACATGTAAGGAGCTCTCAAAGATGATAAACCCTAACTGAAACAGTTTCAAACTGCTTGTCCAAACCATGTCCTCTCCCACATCTGCCTGGCACTCTGTCTGCAAAGTCCCAGAGGTCACAAGTGTGTCCCAGATGTGGTTCTGATGTCCCAGAGGGCACACTCCAGGAGGTGAGACAAAGCCCTCTGGCTTGGATGATTAGGGACTGAGAAGTAGTGGTGGCCCCACAAGGACGGTAGGAAGGGCCTGGAATACTGGAGGGCTGTGAGGCAAGAGATTGCACAAGGAGAAAAGAGGGCACTGGGCAGGACCCTACTGGATGCAGGGCTGGAGCAGTGGAATCATGACTGAGAACAGGGTTGTCACTTCAGAGACTATGGTCTGTGGACAGAGGAAAGGACAACAGGGTTAATGCAGCACTTTGGAAAGATAAATCTGCTGCCATAGATAGACTGTGGGATGGAAAGAGGCAGAGTCATGAGGTGAGACCAGCCAGGAGGTCTGCTTGGCATGGAAAATTGACACAAATCTGCCAGCATCATCATCAAAAAGTGCCAAGTTTATTGTACCCACATTTTAAAAATAAAAAATGAAGCCGGGATCGGTGGCTCAGCCTGTAATCCTGCGCCTTGGGAGGCTGAGGTGAGTGAATTGCCAGAGCCCGCGGGCAACTTGGTGAGACCTCGTCTCTACAATAAATCAAAAAATTAGCCAGGTGTGGTAGCGCGCGCCTGTAGTTCCAGCTACTTGGAAGGCAGAAGGATCGCCGGAGCCCAGCGGGTCGAGGCTGCGGTGGCCGTCCGGCCACTGCACTCCAGTCTGGGCGACAGAGTGAGACCCCAACCCAAAAAATAAATAAATAAATAAATAAAAATAAAAAATGAGAGAGAAAAAAAGTGTCACATTTACAGAAGAAGCAGCTTATTTTATGAGTCCTTCTGAATGGAAGCAAGAAGACTATAATTCATTCAGAATGAGCCAGCCTACATTGTGGAGAGATGTGCTGTCTCCCCAGATTTCTGCCTGGCTTATTGTCATATTACACTCACTCATTCTTTTCTTCAAGTGCTAGCTGGCCACCCAGCCTCTGCTAGAACACCCAGAGTGAGAAAAGACCAACTATGCTTTGGGGCTGCCCCTGCTGTATCTGCACGGATGGAAGGTTTCTAAGATTCAAGCCACAGTCCCCGTTCTACTTTCAGGGGCAACTGGGCTCTACTTTCCCATAAATTCTGCTCCAGGCTCCACACACCCAGTTCCTTAACAAATTTACACACAGTCCTTGCCAATCCTGTTCTTCCCTTGAATGCTACACCTTCTGGTGCTACAAATGAATACCAGGTATGATTAGACTGCGTGAGAGAGAAACCTGGATCCCACCCAGGTTCACTTGAATCTGACAGGTGAAATGTGTTTTGGGAACTGTGCCACACCCACAAATCTGCAGAAGACAGAGGGCAGGCCTGAGACCTACATGTAAGACCCAGTTGTGCTATTTGTTGGGGTATGTTTCCAAGCTTCTCTGAGCCTCAGTTTTCTCATCTACAAAGTTGAGGAAAATACAACAGAACAAAGCCAACGTTTACTGAGCGCTTACCAGCTGCTGGCCCAGGTGATCTTCCCATAGTAACTAATTTTATATCACAAAATCCCACAAGTAGATGGAGCCAGATACAAGTGCAATCCCCACTGGAGAGATGGAGCAGTACAGCCTGTCAGAGACAGGTCTGTCCCCGAACCCCATGACCTTACCCACTCTATTTTGCTGCTGGAGGTCACACCGCCCTTATGTAGCCTGGCTGAGGTATGAACCCAGGTCTGACTTAAACCCACAATCCTAATCACTGCATCAGATCACCACTCACTTCCTGAAATTCTTTTTGGTTTGAGTTGGAGTCTCACTCTGTCACCCAGACTGGATGGAGTACAGTGGCACGCTCACGGCCACCCCAGTGTCAACCTGCTGGGCTCCGGAGATCCTTCTGCCTCAGCCTTCCAAGTAACCAGAACTACAGGCATGCACTACCATGCCCAGCTAATTTTTTATTTACTATAGAGACAAGGTCTCACCAAGTTGCCTGGGCTGGTCTCGAACCCTCGGGCTCAGGCAATCCACTTGGCTTGGCCTCCCAAAGTGCTGGGATTATAGATTGAGCCACTGAGCCCGGCCCTGAAATTGTTAAAGAGCAAATTAAACAAGACAAAATATGTCTAGATGCTATCTTTATTGCCTAACATAGAGGCTCAGTAAGTGTTGAATATGAGTGACAGTTAAAATGTGTTTTGGGGCTGTGCCACACTAAGCCACACCCTTCCCCAGCACACACTGGCACATCTGACTCCTTCCCTGTCAGAAGCTGTTACATACATAAGTCCAACAAAGCCCAATCCAGGTGTTTCCACAAATGGCCTGTGTCCTGGCTGATGCAGGAGAGTCCAGTATCATTTGACTCATTTCAACACTAAGAACCAGGCTCACTACTGCTCTGGCTTTCCCTATAGCACCAGCAGAGCAGTGCTTGGTGGGGACAGAACCCCAGAGTCCCACTGCACACCCGCCTGTTGGTCACACAGCTTGCTAACAAGTCTGAGTTGTGTCTGCATAAGCCAAAGGCAGCAACTTTGGAAGGAACTAGATTTTAATGAAACTCAGGCGGTAACACCCAGTTTAATCAACTTTCCTAACAGCCACAAGGAAACACAGATAGCACAAACCATGTACCCAACTGATATGACATCCTGGGGGATGTTACCACACAGTTAATCAAGGTGGTGTGAATTTCTCCCACACTTGCAGCTGAGATGAAAAAGCTGGCTCCAGGACTAAGAGGGAATGCTGAGGTGCTGCAGGACTGCTAACACGCTAGAAATGTATACACTCTTTAGGACAATTTCACACATACACAAAAGGTAGAGGTGCTCAGACGCCACTGATACAATAGAAGGATCAACTGATGTCACCTATCCATCTTAGTTCTTAGGAAATACACACAAAAGTATTATGGGGTAAAAGAGCATAATGAATGCAAACCACTCTTAAATAGTTCAGGAAAAAAGTATAAAATAAAGAGTTTAAAAATTGGTTTTCCTTTAAGCTAGAGGGGTAGGCATCTAAAAAAATTCAACCATATTGCATTCAGAGTTCAAAAACTCCTAGCAACAGTTACAGGCAATATTCTACTGACCCAAACACATGAGCACGTGTTCTGGGTTATTATTTTTATAAAGTGACAGAATACTAAATTTCAGAGACGATTCCCCAATGATAGCTATTATGCCACAGTCAAGAAAAAGAGTCAGTTCCAGAAGTGACTAGGTGGTCACAGCAAAGCCCAAAAACCTAACCCGTTAACTTTACTACTTTCTCCCACCAAAACTTCTAAGAATTAAATCACTTTGAGTACAATGAAATGGGTTTGACCATTACTCTCTTAATATATATGTATTTCTGAGTCAGAGTCTCACTCTTTCACCCAGGCTAGAGTGCAGTGACAAGCTCATGGCCACCACAGCCTCAACCTGCTGGGTTCAGGAGATCCTTCGGATTCAGCCTTCCAAGTAGCTGGACTACAGGCGTGTACCACCAGGTCCGGCTAATTTTTTTTATTTATTGTAGAGACAAGGTCCCGCCATGTTGCCCAGGGTGGTCTCAAACCCATGGGCTCAAGCAATCCTTTTGCCTCCGCCTCCCAAAGTGCTGGTGCAGTGGCACACTCACAGTCACCACAGCCTCGACCTGCTGGGCTCAGGAAATCCTTCCGCCTCAGCCTTCCAAAGTAGCTGGAACTAGAGGCACATGCCACTATGTCCAGCTCATTTTTAAAATTTATTTTTTTTTTAAAGATGTGGGGTACAGCTCAGGGGTTAGGTATACAAATGTTCATTACAGGTACCCTTGTTAATGAGGTGTGTCCCCCCCC
>CAUYQG010165692.1:0-17348 GCA_963574415.1 Tarsius wallacei
CCAATGCCTTAATCCTCTTCTAACAACCATTCATCAATCCTGCCCATAGGATACAACTTAAATTGCAAATTGAGCCTAAAGTAGAAACAGTATATAAAGGCTTTGTTTTCCCAACTCTTTGGCACTGGCATTTTAATGGAGGCCTTGCCTAATATGACAAGAGTATTCTGGATGGTTGAATTTCAAGCATCGGCCACAGGCTGTGAGGGAGAATTATTATGGGCTGACTTTCCCCAACTCTTCAAATAACATCACCACTTTACATAGAAAATAGTTTCCCTTATAATTGCCCTCTTTTCCTTGTAAAACCCTCTATGATTTTGCTAAGAATGGGCCCAATGGGATGGCTGTTTTGGATGTCTTTGATCAGCCCTGTCTTCGCTCATGGACTAGAAGGAAAAGTAGGAAAATATCAGGGGAAGAGTCCTCACTAATTTTTCGCAAATGTGGAAGTTTTCCAAGCTCTGTCCTGTGATATCAGCATTTGAGTGTGGAAGAAGAGGAAGCCTTTGAAAGTATTCATGGAGGAATGGATTGGGAAGAGAAGTTGAGAGAAGGCATAGGGGTTTGAGGTTGACTGTATTAGTTTGCTAGAGATACTGTAACCATGCCACAGGTAGTTTCAACAACAGAAATTTATTTTCTCACAGTTCTGGAGGCTGGAAGTCTGAGATCAAGGTGTTGGTAGGTTGATTTCTTCTGAGACCTCTCTTCTTGGCTTGTAGTGGCTGTCTTGTCTCTGTATTTTCACACAGTCTTTTGTATGTAACTGTGTCCTAACCTCCTCTTCTTATAAAGACACCAGTCATATTAGATTAGGGCCCACCTTAACGACCTCATTTTGACTTAATTAAAGGCCTTATCTCCAAATACAGTCACATTCTGAGGTATTGGGGTTAAGGACTTCAATATATAAATTTTGTGGAGCTGCAATTCAGATAATAACAAGGAGTGAATTTGGAGAGACTTCTGCACCCAGAAATCACGTTGGTCCTTCTATACACAGAGGGGGCTATTTTCTTGGCTACAAATCACAGATACTAGAAACCTAGTACATAGGTATTAGAAACCAACTAGAAGGAGCTCTAAGGACCATGTATTTATCCATTGGTTCTCCAACTTAACTGCTCATTAAAACCACCAGGAAATTTTTGATAACACTGATGCATGGACACTCACCCTTTGAGATCCTGATTCAAATGGTATGAGGTGGGGGCCAGAGACAGCAATTTAAAAAACCTCTCAGGAGATTTTAATGTGCAGCTGGCGTAAAACAAACTAATGGTTAGAGAGGTTCAACGACTTGTCCACTACCAGAAAACATGTGTGGACTAGTGCACACAGCTGTCTTTTTGAGTTCTGTGACTCTTCTGCTAGTACATTTCTTTCCATTTCCGAAGTACTGATATTCCATCAGGGTTTCTGTGATGGATGTTACAGTGTCCCAAATCCCAAGCCCGGTACTGAAGCACTTCTTTCTCTTGCTTCTAGGCATGTTGGCGCACTTGTCTACCATGCAGACTGGTGGATGAAAGTGCATAAAGATGGGACAACTCTGAAGGGTCCTCTCAGCCCCAGAGCTTCCAGCTGAGACTGCATCATGGTTCAACTCCTCTTTTGCCCAATCCTACATTTCCCACTCGCCCATAGGAGCGATTCCAAGAACATTTCCCAATAAACTCCTGTCTGCCATCAGAGTCTGCTTCTGGGGATTCTGAGCTAGGGCAGTGCCTCCCTGTGTTCATAGTCCTTTTGTTAGTACTTATTGAGTGCTGACCATGTTGGGTTCTGTACTAAGTACTTAGAATATGAAGAGGAATAAAACCCAGTTCCTACTTGAGATTTTTGCTATCTTTCAGCGGTGCCAATGGTCAATAACCACCTCCACTACCCTGTCTGAATTCCTGTAACTGCAGTATGATAAAAGTGGCATGGTGTCATTGAAGAGGGGGATGCTGATCCCTGGTTGGAGGAGTCAGCTGTGGCCTCCCTAGTCTATACTTCCTAGCTCTTCTTAGCAGCTTGTTTAGGAAGTCGAACACCTTCTTGAAGCAACAGTTGCTCTTGCTTGCCTCCACTCTCAATATCTACAATTTGCATCTTCTAGATATTCCTTATGACACTTTGGATGGGTGCTAGGAAGGAAGGTGATGATCAGAGGAGGGATAAGGAAAATAGTACAAGAACCAAGATGTATAAGGACAACATGATGTTTATTTTTAGATGTCACCTTGACTGGGCTAAGACATACCCAGATAGATGGCAAAACTGAATTATTATTTCTGAATGTGTCTATGAGGGTGTTTCTAGAACATCTTAGCATTTAGATCAGGAAACTGAGTGCAGAAGATCTGTACTCCCCAATGTTGGGTGTGCATCATCCAATCCTTTGAGGGTCAGATAGAACAAAAAGGCAGAGGAAGGACAAATTTGTTCTCTCTGTTTGAAATGGAACATCCGTCTTCTGCCCTTAGACATCAGAACCTCATGCTCTTACACCTTCGGGCTTTGAGACTTACACCAGTGATATCCTCATACCTCCAAACTCTCAGGCCTTTGGCCCCAGACTGAATTACACCTTTAGGTTCCAGGTTTTCCAGCTTGCACACAGCATATGATGAGACTTCTATGCCTCCATCATCATGGGAGCCAATTATCATAATGAATTTCTATCTATCTGTCTATCTATCTATTTATCTATCATTTATCATCATCACCTATCTCTACCAATCATCTATCTATTGATGATATCAATCTGCTTGTCTATCTTGCTATCTATCTTCTATTATCTATCATCTGTCTATCTCTATCTCTATTATCTATCATCTATCTATGTATCTATTATCTATCTATTTACTTACTTACCTACCTACTTATCTATCCATTCATTCATCCATCCCATTGGTTCTGTTTCTCTGGAGAGTCACACAGTATGAAAGTTCAGTTTGAGCCTCCCATGTACTATTCAACCTTCCTTCTCTGGAAGCATGTCTCCTACCCTATCATCAACATTAGGCCCCTACAGCTCTCATATCCAGTTCCTCCCACAAAGAGGCTCTGGAATCAAACACTGGACTATGAGAAGGAATAATACTAGAATCAGTGTGACACCTTTCAAGGGAGACTTGCCCTCAGTGTCTTATTCCCAGGAATGCAAGAGAAAGCAAACATCAACCAGCAAGTGGACAGGGTTTAGGAGCATCTGAGGGGTCTTCCTGATGCTTCTGAAACAAGACCTTCGCTGGCAGATGGTCATGCAGCCCTGTGCCTCCAGACCCAGCTATGAAGAACAAGCTGGGCTGGGCCTTTGTGACAAGTACTGCTCTATGTGTCCTGGCTGAGAAGAGGATGGCTAGTACATCGGTACTTATTAAGAAGAGGGCCCATAGTGCCTCTAACCTCAGACAGTCTCACACCATCCACAGAGCACCCCCTGTGTGCCAGCCCCGAACTGGGCCAGTCAGAGGGCGCCTGTGAAAGACAAGTGAAGGCCCCAGTCTTCAAGAAGCCCCCAGCTTAATTGGGTTGACAGGAACATCATCACCAGGTGTCTCAAGTCTAGGAGAAGACCAACAATCTGCAACCGGGGAGTCCCGGGCCTCCTGGCTTAATTGGAGAGATGTGTTTTCTGCCACAAGCCAGTATTTAGGACAAACATACATATTTAAAAGACCCACGAACAGACACAAATAAGACATTAACATGTGCAAATGGTTACAGCTGAACAGCTAGAGTCAAAAGACAGAACGGAGAGGCAGTGCTGAGAGCAGAGTGTCCAGAACGTGTAGAGTAAGTGCATCATTGCAGCCAAATAAGGCAGCAATGACGGCAGGAGGAATTCCAGGCAGCATCATGTATCTGGTAGGTACCACTTTAGCTGGTAGGAAGCCCAATGCCCTCTTGCATTGTAGATAGGCTGAAAGAGAATACTGTGTGCACATATATGTGCAAGCATGAAGATAATGCTGAGAGGTCTCTAACAGCATCACTTGCGTGTTTTTTGTATACAAGCTTGTGATTTGTGGACATGATTGTATGCGAATGTGTACATATTTGCATGTGTCTGTGCATACACTTGTGGGGGCTTCCTTTTGGGGGTGAGGTTGAAGATGTCCACACACAAATCATCCAGTCAACTCTCTCTCTTATTCTAGGAAACTTTCCTTGTGAACCCAAGTGACCCCTCCCTGCACCAGTCTGGCCTCCTTCCCTGCACAGAATGGGCTCTTCTCCAGAGGAGCTGGAACTCCAGCCAGCTCTAGACTCTTCTTTGCTTTCAGACCTCAGGACGAGAAGCATTTTCTCAGTCCACAGGTGTCAGAGGACGTTGCAGATGGGATGTGATTTGCCTAGGCTGGAATCAGCTTCTTCGTCTGAGTAAAAGATAAGTTTCCTACAAAATAAAAGGAATCTTGAGAAACCAAGACCATCAAACAAACTTTTAGAATCAGGTAAGGAGGAAAGTTGGAAAAACAATACACTTTCACTTACAGAGGAACTGGGAGATGACCTTAATTAAGAAAGCACCTGAATTTGGGGCAGAGAGGGGTTTACAGAAAGTTGGTTGGAGAGAGCAGAGCTTGAAGTGGAGCTAATTTCCTGAATTCTTTGGTTAAAGACTCCCCATGGCATTCATCCCCAAAGCAGACAGCTGTAAAAGGAGCGGGTTTGATCCAGCACCACTGATGGTCTGACTGCATGGTGTGCAAAGGGACCTAGGCCCATATCTCCCAGGTGGCCCTTTGCTTATGGGATTGAAGGAGGGCGGAAGCAACAGCCCTGAATATCCAGGCCTGACTCCCAGGTCATTTGGCTTTCTCCTGTCTTCACTTAATTCCAGCTTTATCTCTCACTCAGGACTCTCAACACATGGGCAGTGATTCTAGTTATTTTTACTGCCTCTCCCTCTTCCTGCCTGTCTCTGTGACTCCTCACTGTCCAGGCCCCAATTCAAGGCTTTGCTCACACCTTTACATTCACCTGGTATGCCCTTCACTGCTTCACACTGATCTAAACCTTGTCAGGTTTCAAGGCATATCTTAAATACCACTTACTTCAGGAAGCCTTCTGTGATTTCTTTAGCCCATGGTGTTCTTTGATTCTGGACTCTTCTAATACTCCACTTCAAATGGAGTGAAGCACAAATTAGCTCCACTTCAAGCTCTGCTCTCTCCAACCAACTTCCTGTTTCACTCTTGCTCATTTTTGCTGGCTCCTTCAATGCTCCCAGTGTTGGAATATCTGGGGCATCATCCTGAGCTTTCTCTTTTCTTTTTCTTTATTCATATTTTCTCTTTTCAGGGAAATTTCCTCACTTCATGGTTTTAATGACCAACCCTATGTTAACAACCCTGGACTTCAAATGCCTGGCCTTTTCCATTATCTTGAGACTCAGGAGTCCAGTTGTCTTCTCTGTGCCCCATCTTGGTCATCCAGTAGGAATCTCAGCCCCCAAATGTCTCAAAGGGAAGTTCCATTTCCTTCTGTGATGTCTCTTTTCCCAGTCTCAGTATATGGCACCACCATATACCTAGCTGCTTAAGCCATGCAGAAACCTAAATCTAATTTATCTCATTCCATTATGCCCTGGATATCTTTCATGGGCAAATGCTACCGACTTTGATTAAAAACAGATTCTGCATCCTTCTAAATGGTTCTCTCTCCATCCAGGAGAGGTCACAATCTCCATAATCAGGAATATTGCAACAGCCTTCTTCCAACTCATCCCCTTAAATCTATTCTCTATAAGGCCATGTGGTATTTTCAGAACATAAGTGAAATCATGCACCCCTCTGCTCAAAACCCTCCGGAGTCTTTTCATCACATTGAGAGGAAGAGGCAAACTTTTCACCCTGACCCTCAGGTGTCACCTACCTGGGTTCTCCGGGATCTGGTCCTCACTTGGCTCCCTGATGGTGTCTTATTTTGCTCCCCTCGTTGCTCACTTCTCAGAGTCCCTGGTTGTCCCCACCGCAGATCCTTGGCACTGGCTGTTCCATCTGCGTAGGAGGTTCTTGTCCCACACCTTCCCAGGGACGATTGCTTCCTATAGGCCTTTCCTGAGCTGGTTAAAGCAGACTCTCTGTCCCCCTCTCTCATCCCACCCTGCTTTGTTCTCTTCATAGCCCTCGTCACACCCTGACGCTGTGTTGCCAGTATATCGGGCTTGTTTTTAAAAGTTTATCTCCCCGGTCTAGCATGCAGGCTCTCTGAGGGCAGAAACCCTCTCTGACTCACTCCCCCACACTCTCTCAGTCTTCAAAGCCATCCCTGGCACTGGGTAGGCACTCGGCGAGTCTTTATTTAATGACTAAGTAAATAAATGGGCCCGAAAGAGTTGCTGTTTGATTTGGAAAGCTTTGATTTCCTTCTTGGGAAATAAGTTCTAACCGACAACAATTTTTATTTGAAAGGATTCAGTCTGTACATTTTACCCAGATAACGCACATTGAAGCTCCTGTCCTTTCCCTAATATTCTGATACAACTGTTACTACTTGTTATTTATTATTGAAGAGATGGGCCTCCATGTTTCTGGAGCTAAATAATTGCAGCCCTCCTGGTCTTGGGAGGTATTCAGAAAGTTGGAGGGACAGCAGCATGTATATTTAAAGGGAAGGTGACTGTCACTCCTTATTTTTTCACTCATTCATCCATCAAATATTCTGGAGCAATGCACTGGACTAGTAAATGCATGGCTGAAAGGATGATGGGATGTACACAGTGCACCCCTCCTGCCCTCACATGTCTAGCACGGTTGATACTCACAAGTGAGATGATAGTGAGAAGGTGACTGGTTACATAAGGCAGGTGCAGCAGTGTGCTACGGGGTTAAGAGGCAGGATGGCGATCTCAGCCAGGAGTCTCTTGGAGTCTCTTGAGATGGGGAAAGATGTCATCTTGAAAAAGCCAGACCTAACCAAAACCAATCCCTCAGGGGTCGGCAGAGTACCTAACCCAGGGGCCAGCACAGCTCTAGCAGACTGCAGAAAGTAAGGTGACATCTCCCAGTCAAGGCCATCCTCGATGGCCCTTCAATGGTAAAGAAACTTGAATTGACCCGACAGGCAGGTCCTAAGGCTCTGAAACAAACTTTCTCATAAAATGTCAACATTTACAAGGAGACTGAAGAAAAAAAAGTACAGACATTTAGTACCCTGTATTTGCAGTTAATTGATTCATTTTTAACTTTTTCTGCCTTGCCTCAATAGGAGTCCAGTCTTGTCTTCCCCTGAGAAGCCAGGCCAGAGTCAGGCCCTTAGACTTTCACAGAGTTCCTCGGATCTGGTCTTGCTGCTATTTCCAGGAGGCTAAATCTTTTGCTCCAATTAGCACCATCTCTGCTGCAGCCCAATTCCCTTTGCCCTTCTTTCCCTGAGTAAAGCGCCCCAGACTTGGGGCAGACGAGAGCCCTAAGCCCAGGGTGCTTCTGGGAGTTGCTGGAAAAGACTGGAGAACTGAGAGGCAGCTGAGGGGATTTCTGCCCGTGAATCAATCTTCCATTTTATCCTCATGTGATGCAGACAGAAAGGAAAGGAATCCCTGAGTTCCTTTCATGACAGATGGGAATGACCTTTGACGAGGAGTTAAAGTGCCAGTATAATAGGAAGGACTATGCCTCTGGAAGAAAACAGAAAAGGAAAAGTGGACATGCTTTTTTAATTTTAATTTTTGTAAAGGAAATTGCAAATTCTGTTTGGAAGATGGAGTGAATGTCTTCTGGAAAAACATGACTGCTCCTCTTCTTCCTCCCGCCCTCTTCCCCTTTTCCTCTTACTACTACTGTTATTCTTCTTCTCCTTTTTCTCCTCCTCCTCCTCCTCCTTCTTCTTCTTCTAAAATATGTTGAATGTGTCACATGAATGAGTGAATTTATTTACTTATTTATTTAATTTATTTTTGTTGGAGTATCACTCTGTTGCCCAGGCTAGAGTACAATGGCATGATTATAGCTTACCACAACCTTAACTTCCTGGGCTTAGGTGATCTTTCTGCCTCAGCCTCCTGAGTAGCTGAGACTACAGGCATGTGCCACCACTCCTGGCTACTTTTTTGATATTTTTGAGAAACAAGGTCTTGATATATTGCCCGGGCTGGTCTCGAACTCCTGG
This sequence comes from Tarsius wallacei, assembly GCA_963574415.1. Taxonomy (NCBI): domain Eukaryota; kingdom Metazoa; phylum Chordata; class Mammalia; order Primates; family Tarsiidae; genus Tarsius; species Tarsius wallacei. Next base: position 8,110 of record CAUYQG010165692.1, read on the forward strand.
TCTCAAGCAATCCTCCTGTCACAGACTCCCAAAGTGCTGGAATTACAGGTATGAGTCATCATACCCTGCCTGTTTTACTTCTTTTTTGCATAAACAAGCTTTTCTGACACAGGTGGGAGCCAGTTAGGGTGAGTCTATGCCCCCAATCCAGGCATTGCTAGATTTAGCAAATAAAACTACAGAATATGTAGTTAAATTTGAATTTCAGGTAAAGAATACTTTTTTAGTATAAGTATATGCCATGCAATATTTGGTACTTAAACTAAACATCTTATTTACTGTTTATCTGCAGTTCAGATTTAGCTAGGTGTCTTGTATTTTATCTGGAAACTCTATCTTCCATATAGGCTTCCAGTTAACTGTGGGCCCACCCAGGAGTTCGGGTTCTGGGGTTGTTCCTGCCTAATCCTCCAAGGAATTGGGTGCTGCTTTCTCTCCAGGTTTCTACTATAGGGCGAATCCTGCAGGGCATCTTTGGGAGAAGATTTTCTTCCTTAGGGTACTTAGGCCAGAGTCTCTGGTTCCAGAGATTACCAAGGGCAGTCATGTGGGGGACTTAATAACACATGCAGGTGCAGTCTTACTTCCAGATGCCCAGAGAACAGTGACTCCTGATGTTGGTTGTACACTGGAGATACGTGAGGAGCTTTAAAAAAGTATTGATGCTTGGATCTCATCCCCAAAGATTCTGAATTCATTGGTTGGGATGTGGTCTCCCAACAGGGATTTTAAAAAATTCTCCCCAGGTGATTCTAATGAGCACCCAAGGTTGAGGATCAAGGCTTCAGAGCCACAATGCAGAAAAGTGCAGATCTGGCCTAGGGTCTCAGTGACAGGCACTTAGAACCATCTACTCACTGAGTGTGTTCAGGGTTCCAGAAGGGAAGAAAAGCCAAATAAATCCCTTGGTTGCACTGGAACCTACTCACCATTTTTTTGGTCTTGGTTCTCAGACATATGTGGGGGATTCCAGGAAATGTGCTCTGAGACCTCTACTGTCCAGGTGCATCTGGGAAAAGATGCTTCCTCCTTCCCCCAACCCCTCAGCTCTGAAACACCACCTTTCATGGACCCTTGGACTGGGGTCTTCAGAGACCAGTGTGAGTGTGAGGCAATGGGGGCAGAAAAGAGAGGTCAGTAGGTGCTAGAACAGCCAAGGAAAACCTCCTGCAGGAACAAGACTGAGGTGGTCTTGATAATTCAGACACTTACTCCATTGGCAAGGCGTGAGAAGCTTCAGTCCCCCCTGAAATAAGGAAATGATGCAAGGAGAAAGTAGCTTGGTATTTGAGGGAGAAAGAAGGATAGGCTGACGTGTGGGCTCAGCATCATGGTGCACCTTTAGATGCACGTGCTGAAGAGTCAGAATATGAGTATAATGGTATTAACAAGAGTTGTTATTTAATTACCAATCCAATCATATTGCAATGGTTATTATTACTTATATATTTTTGTTTTTGCTATAGAAACTAAAAATATTAATGATAACACTGATCTATAATTCCTTGTCCAGATCCCTAGGGCATGTGTTTCAAAATAGGACTTTTCAGATTACCTAAAGGTAAAATGATAAATATTGTTTATAAAGCAAAATCCCAATTGCAACTGGGGCAGTGTCCTAACCAAACACATGAATACTTCTGCAGCAAAAGTTATGAATATTGACTCTAAGTGAGGTTAATAGGCATGATAAAATGCTTCATGTCAGTCCATGTCAGGTTATAAAAAATCTTATGGTTTTCAAAACTTTTTGGTTTCTGTGAATAGGAGAGATTGTGGGCCTATAATACCTACCTATATCATTTAGGGAACATTAACTATTTGTTAGAAAGTGTGCCAAATACTTTAAATACATTATCCCATTTAAACCTCACAGCAGACCTGTGAGAAAAACAAATTATTGTAGGTAGAAACCATTGTTATCCCCATTTTGCAGATGAGGGAAAGAAGGCTTATGAGGGTGAATAACCTGCCCAAGGTTCACAACTCTTGAGTGGAAGAAGTTAGAACAAGAATTCAAATTCCTTTCTGACTTCAGAGCTGAGCCACCTTGCAATGGGGACTGAGAATGGAGAAGTGGGGAGAGGAGTTCACAAAGGGTAGACACAGGGACATACAAAGTCTTGGAGGTCTTTCTGTGAACGTGTATGTGTGTGTGTGTGTGTGTGCATGCGCAGAACATATGTGAATGTTCTTGTGTGAAGCTGTGTGCATGTGTGTGTCTTCTGTGTGCTTGAGGGCCTTCTGTGCTCCTGCATACGTGTGTGTGTGGGCGGCAGGTCTGTTTAGGGTTGAAGTCTTGATCTTGTTTCCCTGTGCCTTTGTGTCTATGCTATCTCTTCTTGTCTTTGCATCAGCAGTACTGGAACAGGGAGCGCTACCCTTGTGACATCTTGACTTGTTTTCACAGTCTGCAGTCCAGGGAGAAGTGTTAACTTACATGAGTTTCAGTCATTCTCAGGAGAGATGAAGTCTTTGGAGGACTGGGTGATGGAGACTGTCTGAATGCAGGTCCCAAGTGGATAAGTTAGTCAAGGTCAGTGCACAATCATCCAGGGGCCAGGGAGCTTCTGCAGGTACATCACTGCTGTTAGTGAACTTCATCTTGGTTCTTTTATTTTTGAGGAAACTATTCTCTGGATAAATGAAATTCAGATTTTCTCAAAGGTTCTTAGGAGACGGGAGAGATGAAAATGAAAACTTCTCTCCAGGCCTTTATTTTGTGTTGTAGGTCTAAACACTGAGCAGCTAGCAGGACTGCTTGCAGATAGTGAAAAGGCTGGTGCACAACTGCTTTCTGTTTTCCCAGACTATGCTCTAGAGGGTGAGCCTGGTATGTAGCTGAGACATCCTATGCCCACACACGCAGAGTCAAGTAAGTGATGACCATGAAGCCCAGGATTCATGACTCAGGCCTTGAAGCAGCTGTGGATGTGGGATGGTAAATCTCAACACACCAGTTCAGGGAAAAAAGAAATCATCCAAATTTCTTGGGGTTCACTGCAGTCTACATTCTCTTAGAACTCCTGACTGGTTGTTCCAGGAAGGAGAGGAAAAAAGGGAAGGAGCTGACATGTATTGTCTAGTGGGTCTAATAGTCATGTATCTTTCTTTTTTCATATTTTTTAGACTCAAAGGATACATATGCAGATTTGTTACATGGGCATGTTACATGATGGTAAGAAATTCTACTTTTATTTTGCCCATCATCTGAATGATGAGTGTGGTTCCCAATGGATGGTTTTTCAACTTTTGTCCCCCTCCCTCCTTCCCTCCTTTAAGAGTCCCCAGTGTCTGTTTTCCCCATCTTTATGTCTGTGTATACCCAGGGTTTAGCCCCCACTTAAAAGTAAGAATATGTAGTATTCAGTTTTTGTTTCTGTGTTGTTTCACTTAGAGTAATGGCCTTCCTTCATATGCATCCACTTTGCTGCAAAGGGCATTATTTTATCCTTCTCTAGGACTGTCTAGTATTCCATGGTATATATGTACCACATATTCTTTATCCAGTTCACCGTTGATGGGCATCATTTCTTCATGAGAGCTACCTCTAAGGAAGGTATTTTATCTCCATTTTAAAGAACCTCATAGGATTAGGTAACTTATCTCTGACACCTGCTAGTGGGTGTCAGAGCTGAGATTTGAACTCATGATACTTTGGGTACCATCTCTTTCATATCACACTACCTCTGAGTTTCCTCTCCTCTCTGAACTCTGTGGCCAGTCAAACCTGGGCCATAAACTGTGAACAATTGGTTTTGATCACTGTAAGTATTTCTTGAGTTTCCTTTGATGCAATTAGAAAAATTCCAAGCACAAAAGAGATTTGATGCTATAAAGTTCCTTCAACTGCAATTCAGAAAAACTGAGTTCTAGACTTCATTCTTTATCCTTCAGGTATCATTTTCTTTATCAGGAAAGCAAAGTGGTTTGCATAGATGTTGTCTAGACCCATTTTAGTTAAGATTATAAGATTTTACCTCCGAGAGAGGCTTTGTCTTATCTAAAAGTTTTCTTAGAGATTGCAGCACAGAGCCAGGCACAAGGTGGGTATTGACATATGCATTAAAATCCTTAATATAGCTAGCGCTGTTAATTCATGATGATTTTTTTAACCAACAAATAACAAAACATAAATTGACAAATAGTTGCTAATGTTCCCTGGAGTTTTTATTAGGTGTCTGGTGCTCTTTTTAAATAATGGGATGGACAGGAGCCTTATGCCTATTTTACTCAGCGACTTGCTCATTTAACCTCTGTGGTAAGGAGGAAGCCAATGAACCTTCCAACTCCACTGAAAGCCACCCACAAGCACATTGTAGTCAATATCATTTTTCCAATGTATTATTGATTCTAAGAGGCATTAATTTCAAAACAAACAATAGTTTCCTTTGGTGATTTCCATACTGTAGACACCAGTGCCAATTTTGCTAACCTGACTGTTGTCAGATATTATTGACTGCCTATAGAATGAAAGAGAACTTATTTTATGGGTGTCTTTATTGAACTGAACTGGGAGAAGGGGGACAGGGAATTATAAGTGAGAGAATTGCTAATAACTATCTCCACCCCACCCCCTGCTGCTCTGTTCGAACTTGCTATAAAACTCCTATATTCATAGTCCCTGACTCCCCTCCAATATGTGCTTTAAATTGCTTCCCTCATTTTTCCAGCTTACATACACATCATTTGCATTCACCTGTGGCCTCTATTTCATTTTCTTTCGAGATTGCAAAAGCCTATGAATGCTGTTATGACTAAAGACTTATTGGTGAAGCATTCACTCATTCATCTAATGTGTGCAAGAAGCTTGGATGTGAATGTGAAAAGTAGAGGTCAAAGTCAAGAGGGTCACTGAGGAAGGACACTGGTCCTGGGATGAGCCACATCTCCTTCTGAGTGGGATGAGCCTCAAGGATAGCCCAGGTTCATGGAGTTTGAGTGTCTAGGAAGTCCATCCTGCTTATGTTCCCTGGGATGGAAATTTGTAGTCCAGTCCGAGGGTTTCTCCTGCTCCTTCTCCAGCCCTCCCCCTCATCTTGCCTTTTCTCCTGGCAATTACATCCTCTCACAGGCTCTAGTTATTGCTGTACTGACTACTTCTGAATGTATACTCCATTTCAGGTGTTCATCATGAGTTTAGATTGAGTGTCCTGACTTGCAGGTACTTCACAGTCAAGTTCTCCAAACCCACCCTCCCACCCCCCATAAAAAGATTCTTCTCTGTGTCCTCTTGTCCTCTGCATACCCACACACCCACTAGTGCCTGAAAGAAATTTGGAAGTCATGCTATAGTCTTGTTTTCTCTCACTTCCACAGCTAATCAGTTAATGATTCAACAACAACAACCACTACAATGACAACAAAAACAAATAAAAAAACTCTTTTTGTAGTAATTAGACTATTTTTTGTTAGTAAATTTTAATCACAGTATAAAATACATGCAAATAACTTCCATAAATGCTCAGTACCATAGGATTTTTTTTCCAAAGTAGAATATATCCCTATAACTGCCATCCAGATCAAAAAACAGACCTTTCTTGGCATAAGTACCCACTGCTACCTCTCTGCCACTGTCCCCTATGAATAATTATTCTCTTGATTTCTAATATCAATGGTAAGTCTCATCTGATTTTGGACTTTCTATAAATGGACTCATACAGTATGCATTGTTTGCATCTGGCCTTTTTCACTCAGTATTATGCTTGTGGAATGCATGATCAGTTCTTTATTTCTCAGGGTTATGTAGTATCCTTACTTCATAGCAAGGGAGCTTTATTTTAAACTTTGTATCTTCATACGTTCATTTGCAGGCATGTTGAATAAAGTCAAACTATGAGACATTTCTTTTTATAGAGTACATCTTCAAAAAAGAAGATCATACCTGTTTGTGATATTGAAAGTATACAGATAAAGAAGGTGAGATGTTCTGCAGAGAACTGGACAGACAAGAATCCAGGAAAAGTAAAAGTTAAGCTTCTTCCATTTTCTAGAGTTTGTGCTCTTTGTTGTAGTTTTGAAAGAAAAGTCATACTTCAATTAATAGCAGACAACGGAGTCAATATGATGGGAGCAGAAACAATGATGTGACCAAATGCCAAGAAATGACTGGCAGCTAAAAAAATATCATGTGAGCCAAAGCAATTTCTCTTGACTTCTAACTTTATTCATCCAACGAATAACATTTCATCACAGTTTTATCAATGGAACGCAATTCCACCCAGATCATTGTCAATGACAAGAAACAGCATCAAATCATTTTATCCACACAAATAAATCAATCGTTGATTATTATTTTCATCCATTTGGGATACAAGTAGGAAGACCAAATATCCTGAGTAAAACAAAGGAAAGCGGGAAAAAAAATGTTTTCTCTTGTTGACAAGTCTAGTTGGGTGAATGCAATTTATGCCTTTAAAAAAATTCATCCTGATGTAAGGGGGGATAAACAGTTTTTAAACTTATAGAAGAGACAAAACTGTAATAATAAACACATTGAAAGAAAATGCAATAATTTATTGCTCCTTGCAGATAAAATAGCATTTCCAATTTTATACTTTTGCTTATGTAGTTCTCCTTACAGGCACCTTCTCCCCATTCTTTGAAATGTATAATCAAATTGAATCCCAAGGGCTCACAAAATCCAAAAGGAGAAGGTGTCATCTTTAAAAGACGAGCTGTGTAGGGAGTGCGTTGGATATGAATTAGGTTCTTCATGGGACTGCAATTTCTTCTTGGTGCCATTTCTTGATGCTGTTGAAAGCCCCTTCTCCAGACTCCTTAGTTGGTGGAGTACTACTGGATGGGAAGAAATTTGTTTTTTATTAATTTAAATTCATATTCATGGTATACATGATACAATTATGCATCAAGCTTGACATAGCATCCTAAGAGTCATGAGCATCTTCATCACATTTGTCCTGGGCAGGAGGAAATCTTCCAATAGGATCTTGTGTGGATAGCGGTTTGCTCCCTGGGAGCCGTCAGGTTAAGCCTGTCCTTTGCTGTAGCTTCCTGGGCTGCAGTTCTTTTCCTTAACTGACTCAGTTCCATTCATAAATGTTCCCTAAGGCTTCAGCTGTGGTGTCAACAGGGCATCTAGTGTCTCAAATACGGTTTCTTTTCCCTCTCTAGGACCACCATGGGGGTGCAGCACTTCCTCTGTCAGAAGCACAGAAGCAAATGGTCTGCCTGTGGTCTTTTCCTTTATGACGTGCGCTTTTTGCCACTGCCAGGGAAGGAGCCAGTTTTTTGCAATTCAGTTGTGATTTACTCTCCTAAGGAACACCGGCACTATTTCTAGCCCACAGAAAGAGAAAGAAGTAAAACAAATACAAGTTCAATCTTCAATGGGGCGAGTTCCACATACAAGACCAATCTGGACTTGAACGTCCTTGAATTGGATGAATGTATTATATATCTGTATCTCCGGACATACCACTTGGTCTGAAATGAAGGGAGCCTTAACAAAGGTATCTTCATGATGATAAAGATGGTGGTGACAATTTGTAGTTACAACATTTAAGTTGTAAATGGAGTACAAGGAGATTTGAGTCTGAACAAAATTCTTCCAACCTAAATAAGAATCTGATGCAAGCAATGACTATTTTTAAAATGACATCCTTTTCCTGGTATTAAAAGCAAAGCTTATTCAGTAAATTAAGAAACAAACACCCAGTAAGATATAAGAAGAAAACAGAACACATCTGTATTCTCACCACTTAGCTAACATTCGGTATGTTTATTCTCTGTCTCTTTCTCTTGTTTGCTTCCACTCTCCCCCTCTCTTTCTCATCTATCTTTGTTTGGTTTTAAACATTTAAGTTCATATTCATGCTATACATGATTAAAATTACACATCAGCCTTTTTCATTTAACATCTTACTTCCTGAGCATCTTTGTCAAACTTTTAGAATATTTTACCAAAGACTTTTTTGAAGGCATGAAAGCTATTCTTTATAATTTTTTAAAATTAGGGATAGATAATGTGTGGGCACATTTTTACACATATCTTGGGGTACATTCTTAATTATTTTCTTAAGAAATATTACTAAAAGTAGATTTAGCAAAATATTAAAGGGTTTGATACATAGTGCTATAATATCCTCCAGAAAGTCTGAACCAATTTAAACCCCCATTAACAACATCTTTACATATTTCTACTTCAGCTTTGTTAGCATTGAAGAACATAATTTTACAAAAGAAAAAGTAGTACTTTGATAAACAGATAGGGAAAAGGAAAGAAAACTGCTGTTTAATTTGCATGAAATACTAAATACATTCTTCTTATTTTTTATTTTTTATTTTCCTTTCACAAATTGCCTGCTTATATTCTTATTCATTTCCTAATGATCTGTAAACGCTTTTTCTTATTTCTTTGTGAAACTCTGATAAACGCTACAAAAATCTTCCCCAGATATTTGCTTTTGTTTAAGAAGTAAATAATGACTTTCTCCCCTATGAACAGAAATGTCTGATATCCATGTATTAAAATTTAGCTATCCTTTAATGATTTTTTTCTTTGTTTTAGGTTTATATCAGATTTTAAAGTAAGATATATTTTCTTTTGTTTTATTCTTCCTCCTTTTCTCTCTCTCTCTCTCTCTCTCTCTCTCTCTCTCTCCCTCTGCCTACTTCTCTCTCTCTATCTCTGTCTCTTTTCCTTCCCTTTCTTTCATTTTACAATTAATGGGTCAATACTTCTGGGGTATGGTATAAAGCAGAAATCTAACATTTTCTTTTCAAATATATAATCAGTTGTCTATCAGCCATTTATTAAACATTCTCTTCTTTCTCCCTTGATTCTAAATATGATATTGGTCAAATGTCAAACTTTAATTAGTATTTGAGTCTATTTCTGAAACTACTTCCCTGTGCCATTGGTCCATTTGACAATTCTTGCTTAAGCACCACATTGCTTTAATTACTGAATTATATGGTGTGGTAAGTATCATCATCCGGGAGTGTTATTCCCCTTTCATCACTCGCTTTCTGGGGAGTTTATTTATTCTTCTAGATGAATTCTAATATTCATTTTGAAGGAAATTTCACCATTTTGATGAAAAGTAATAAACATTTCTGAATAATTTGGAGAAAACAATATCGTTACAATATTCGTTGTGAAAAATTATTCCTTTCTATTCAGGAATACCATTTGTTTCTCAATGTATTTAAGAATCTTTCATGCCTCTCAGTAAAGTCTAACAATTTTCCTCATCAAGCGCTGCCTACTTCCTACA
>CAUYQG010165694.1:0-17484 GCA_963574415.1 Tarsius wallacei
TTAGCCGGGTGTGGTAGCGCGCGCCTGTAGTTCCAGCTATTTGGAAGGCTGAGGCGGAAGGATCGCTGGAGCCCAGCAGGTCAAGGCTGCGGTGGCCGGGAGCGGCCACTGCACTCCAGGCTGGGCGACATAGTGAGACTCCAACTAAAAAAAAAAAAAAAAATTTAAAAATACTTAGAAATAGAGTCTTCTCCTTTATTGTTCCTCAGATTTTCCTAGGGAAAATAATATCCATTGCAGGGATTCCATAGGTAGAAGTGTAAAACGAGACCAGACAAATTAAAATTTCATGTCAAGTACAGAAGCTAGCAGTTGCAAAAGTTGAGACCTGCTAGAAAGCAGTGACTCAAATTCTTACTCTATAGAGTAATAGGGCTTTAACATGCTGGAAGAGAATGTTTTGAGCTCCTTACATCACTAGAAACTGTTAAAATGGGTTATTTTTACTCTACTTATTATAGAGGTGGTTTTAGCAAAAGCCAACCTGGAAGGGGCAAAGTGTTTTTCACCAAAGCTTTCCAGAATCCCAATCAAACCCATTACCACGAGCCGTGAAAGCACCACCTTTTCATCACTACCATCACAGCTGTGGCTGTACTGTTGTTATTGTTGAATCTCTCTGTGTTCGGCCTGCTATAATTACCATAATTCACCCTAATGTTATATGATTAGCAGCCTCTGGTGTGGTGAGAATTAAACACCATTCACATTGCTTCTGTGACCTTTCACCCCTTGTGGAGTCTGCTAGGCCTGCATTGGTTGAGAGACAAAATGCAGAAACCCACATAGTGCCACCTGCACTCTCTCAGACTGGATGATAAGTGGAAAATCTTACTCTCCAACTGTAGTGTTGATCTCTTGGCAGCCATATTATGAAAGTTCAATTCCTCCACCTCCCTTAAATAACAAATTTACTCTTATCCTGGGAAGATTTTAAAAGGATTTTGTAAAGTGTTGCTGTCGTGTGTTAAGAAGGCAAAGTAACTGGGATCTCAGAAAGATCACAGTTCTTTAATTTTATCTGTGACATCATCAGTAGGCTAGCTGCATACTGGACATATAAAGAAGGGGCTAGGGAATCTGATGCCCCTTGGTTTTAGACTGAAGTCAGTACAGATGTGACAAGACCACTGAATGACAACTGGCAAGAATGTACAAATAGTTAGCTATCCTCTTTAACCAGAGAAATACATTTTCTTCCATGCTAGTGTCCTAAGTTTTGTGGAACACTATTAATCATAAACACTTATAAGAATCTGTTATTTAATTTCACAGAACTCTCAGATCATAGCAGCAATTGGTCAGAATTAGAAAACTATTTCCTTACAACTAATATGGCAAGATGAAAAACAATAAAGAGTGAATTTTAAAATATATGAAAAAATATGCACTTACAAAATATGTTGCTATTTACCACTTCTACACTTTTGATGAGATTGACAGTAGGTAGCATAATGAGTTAAATTTTCTTTAGCACAGTACAAATCCTCTGCATTTTTTCTAATTACCACTTCCTTCAAGTCAGCGCAAAGAGGAATAGACTCACTTGGTTCAGCTCAATTTCCACAGCTTGACAGGCATTGATATCAAAATTAATTCTAAAATGAAACTTCATAAAAGAAAATCCTATTTGACAAAAGAACTATTGGGCTTGAATCACAGTTGCATTTGCATTGTGAAGTCCCATTTTTATTGTATATAAAATAATGCCTAAGGAGAGATTGAATACCCAGAGAGAGTTCATTTGAGGCATCCTGATAGTATCTGCCATATGCAAGTAAAGCAGAAGACGTTTTTATGACATCTTCAGAACTTGAAGATTGAATTACAGTTTTAGCAATCATCAGTTCCCCTTCTCCAGTGTCACTTCTTGGTAATATATTGCACAGAAAAGACTTATGGTACCAGTTTTATAAGCTTGCAATAAAAATATAACAACTGTTGTATTAAATTATTTAAGTTGTAAACCATTGTGAAAAAGGAGGAAAAGTTTTATCGACATGGAGGCTGAAAAACTGATTATGATGGAGAGCAAAATGTATTGTCCTGATTACTCCCAAGTTTTTCCCTGGTTTAGCATATTGTAAATCTTCAGGATACCTTTCAAACCAAGGTCTGGGTATGTGAGGTTCTTTTATTTATTGATTATTTAGAACTGGCCAATGGCAAGAGGAAAATGGGACCTATGTATTTCCAGGTTACCAATTTATTTTAGCAGAGTTATGAGTGCAAACAAAGTAAGAAAAAAAGGCAATATAGACCTAGTAAAAGTTTCTTTTGACTGAAAGAAACCTAGTAAATATGAAATGACTACATTTCTCTAGGGAAATTTAGACTCTAGAGATTGTCTAATCTTTCTAAAAGTATTTTTACTTACCTTGTATTTGTTTTATGGGCACTCATTACCTCTACTTTTAGTAGACTGCTATCCTGTTGCTGTGTGCAAAAGATTCTATGCTCAGACGAGTTCTCTCCTCCAGAATTCCTCCATATTTACTCCAGTGGAAAGTCCACCCTTCCAATGTCAGGCTTCTACCAGAACTTTCTATGCATCGGTGCTGTCTTACCCTTGCATTTCTAGTCCCCATCTAGAAATCTAGTATCATTCTCTGGCGTGGTCGAATGTTGGCATTCAGTATTTATGCTTGGTCACACTCCCTCTGTGCTTCCGTGATTGCTGGGTACTGAAACATAACTCAAACCAGCCTATGCCACACACACACACACATACCCCTTGGCCACCTAGAGGAAAAAGGGAATTGCCTTGACTAAATTATCAGATTTTATTTATCTAAAGGAAATTAGAATAGGGAAGGCACATATTTCCATCTCACAAATCAAATCACCCAGGGGATGGACAATAACTGGGGATTAGTCAGTTCTTTAGAATGGTCCAAAACAATAATTCTGGCACACTTACTTTCTGCTCCAGATATTTTCTACCTCCCAGTTAGCCTCAGCAGCAGCAAACTGGCCATATTATCACTTTGATGGCAATGGTACTAATAATGATGTAATTTATATGTGCCAGGAACTATATGTTACTTAATCCTCACAAACATCCAAGTAAGTATTATTCTGATTTTACAAATGAAGACGTTAAGTCTTTTTCAAAATCACATGACTAAAAACTATTAGAATCAGAATTTAAATTAAATGCGTGACATTTGAGTGTTTCCTTAATACACTATACGTGACTAATACATAATGATTCAGTCTCTAAGTCATCATCACCAAAAGGGAAGAATAGGATAAGAAAGAGGTGTGGAACACTTCATGTTCCTCTCTGAATTCTCCTATTCACTTATGTGTCATTCAATTGTTGAGTGCAGCTAACATGGCCAGATTCTACTTTTATTCTGAGGACATGAAGACGAATAGCATACAGTTATGGCCTTTATTATCCATTAGAAAGAAAAGCCAGTAAGTGATTGAAGTTCACTATGATATCATAACTGAAATGTATGCAAGGTGCTGTGGAAAGAGCACTGGAAAGAAATTAAAGTCCCAAGAATTCAGTGTTTTTCCTTGGCGATGGCCTTTTCCAGGAGAACAGTAAATCCTCTAAGGGAAAATCTAGTAGTGTTTCATCCTCTACTAAGACATTCTGTGAAAGTAACTATCTGCCTCCCCTTTCCCGGACTGAGAAGGAAACCACTTAGCTAGATCAACACCATTCACTTACTTGAAAACAAAGGATCTTCCTTCCTCTGACACCTCTAGCTTTATGACCAGGAGAATTCATCTCTGTTTGGAGTAATTTGGGTCAACAATTTGGAATTGGAAGATAACTCTCTACGGCTACTTCTCTGACCCCTGAAATCCAGGAAGGCAAATTCCTTGGTTTAATTAGAGCTTCCTACACCTTCCCTTCTAATCCCACAGCAATGGGACTTGAAATTAAGTAGCCACAGACATGTGGATAACTAGGAAGCAACAAAGCAACCGATTCCCTTGGCCACCCCTAAAACATAAACTCTCCCATGGAGACATTCTACCAAGCTGGCTTCCTTGAATAAACATGGCCCATTGGTAGAGAACTCTACTGTCTTCTAAACAACATCCAAAGATCACCATGACCTCCCTCTGAGAATAGGTCAGAAAGCACAGGATGCTTCCTATTCTTTATGTGAATAAGAATCATAAACTAATGTTCACAGTATGACTGTCACTGTAGGTATTCATCGCTATATCAAGCTTTCTACAAGAATACAGTTTATACTATACAAGAACAAGAAATTGAAAATACCTTAGTAAAGAAAAATTAGCAAAACTTAATAAACTATACAGAATGGCTAGAATCTCTTTTCTTTAATTCAGAGTAACCAGGGTATTTTCTCCCCTAAGAAAGGCTGGTATCTTTGTAGTAAAAGCCTATAAATCTTTTTCCTAAGACAGGAAAAAACAAACAAACAAACAAAAAACAGGTTGTTTGGCTTCTGACAACAAAAATCTCTGGAAATAGAACTAAAATGGTCTTAAAAATAAGGTGGCCTGACTCATCTTGAACAAACAAGATGATTAGGTGCTTGAATAGGTTGCGTGCTGAAGGAAACAGGATCTTCATAGGGTTTTTTTTTTTACCTAAAGTGATGAGATCATGTAGTCACAGAGCAGGATATATGTACTATCCAACAGATCAGTATGGATTCCCAGGTTAGGTTAAAAACCTCCTAAGGACCCTGAGCAAGTGAAGGATAATCATCTAGCCCAGGAACTACCAGGGACAATATTTCTTTAGGGAAGCTAAAGTATGACTGGTAAGGACAAGATTAGAACACTATAATCTTTACTTTAGGAAAGACCTGAAAGGCAAACAAAGAAAGGAGATGCACACTTACATATGTTGTCTAGAAAATAAATGTTTCTATGGTTTATTCTTCAAAGGAAAGAATATACAAGAGTTTGGAGGTAACCAATCAGATATCAACTAGTTTAGAATGCAAGAAAATGTCATACAGAGATAAATATTCTATAACTAGATACAGCGGGCCTTGAAGATCACAACTGCCATTGCTTACCATAGGAGATTATAAATATGGACATATCTATGAATAATAACTAGGACTGCTGACAATGCAATAACTTTTCACCTTACATATATCCTTAGACAGTAGATGGTAATGTCTTTGAATATAAGAGATGGTGAATCTATGCAAGAGACTGAGTTGAAAGTGCTGGCTTGTTTCTCATAGGCTGTCAAATAGGCCTCTCAAAACTCCCTTAAGTATTGGAAACAGTGACCTGGGGGTGAAAGACTCCCAGCCCAGAAAATGATCCCTTGAGCCATCCAGATCTCAATCCCTGACGACTTTGATTAATCCATGCTGACAAACCAGATTTGGATCAATAGAAATTATCTGTAACAAGAAACTAATTGTGTATATAGTAAGTTCAGTGAAATTTTTGGTGGTTTTAAATTTATATGGAAAAGACCCTATTGACTTTTGAAATCAAAATTCATACCACCTTAGGGTAATACTGCCTTGGGTTATAATAAATTATGGTGGTCGGCTTTTCCTCTACGATCATATATGATCTGAAGGCATCTAATCTGTTTACCCTTAAACTGTGAAATTTTTTCATTATTATTTACAGAGACTTTGGATCTATTTACATAATGTAAAAAAGAACAGAACATGTACCTCTTATACTATTTTCATACACCATCCCTGTTTAAATGAAGCAGCAAATACAGCCAATTTCAAGCCATGTTACAATCTCAGCTCAAATTATGCAGTGGCTTAGAATAGTAAAAAGATGTCCCTAAAGTTGCATCATCTTCAGGCTATGGGAGACCTCAGGAGTTAGAGAGCTGCTGAGAGGCAAAGTGGATGAACCAATGAACCAGTGTTGAATTTATATTGTACTTTTCACACAGGAAGATTATCTAGGCCTTCAGTACACCTACACGTGAATCCATGTGTGACGTCTAACTCTTTTCACTTAATTTCCTTATGGACCATTTTTCTGGAAAGGAAGATGGAAAATTTCAGCCAGCCACAAATGGACTGAGACCCGCCAATCTCATTTCACATTGAGCAGGTGTCCCAGACAGGGTTTGAAACCAAGCTACAAAGATTAAAAAAGAAAGAAAGAAAAAGAAAAAAGAAAAAAAGAAAATGCTATTCGAGCTAAACAGATGGCCCTGGCTAGGAGCTTATGCAGTCAGCTTAAACTGGGTTTGTCTTAGTATCTGGGAGTAAGCCCTGCCTCATAATTCTTTGCAATTTAGTATTATTAAAATCCTCTTTTTAGCAGAACTGCTAACGTACTTAATAGAAGGACCTCACTAATCACTTTGTTCTCAAGGAGGAAAAAAAGTCTAAAAGCCAGGACTTGAGGTCACAGGTCTATGAGGGAATGTCACAAGGTCTGTATTTTATCAAATGCAGGAACTATAAGAAGCCTTCACCTCTGAACCAGGTTGCTCTCTTTTGCGGCCAGAAACAAAACTGTTCGAGCCATTTTCTGCCTTAAATGGATAAAAACCCCTTTGAATATTCACTAGAATCCTCTAGCATGCCTGCATTACTTATATTAAAGATTTTAAGCAGACTATTAGTGAATGTTCTGAATAGTTGTACCACTGTGCCAAGCACACGCAGGGCAATAGGTGAAAGGGTAAAGAGCCCTTGTTTAATAGAATTTACATGCTGTGTGAGTCTAAATTGTTTAGCTGCCTGAGAGAACTTTTATAAAGCCTAAAATAAATATCCATAAACTTAACAGATATGTAGGAGAACTAAAAAGCTGCTTGTTTTATTTCTTCAAAGGTCACACTTTTTTTCCCATGACATAACAGTAAACAGCATGATAAAATGCCTTCAATATATCATAAATTATGGAAAATAACCATTGACTTTTCAGGATAGTTTAGGTTATAAATACTTGGAGATTAATGTTTAGATGCTCCTCAGATATGAGCAAGAAATATCGCCAAACCCATGATTGTTCAAATAAATCATGACTGTGATATAAATTAAGAATTAGAATGGTATTAGCCACACTTAGAAAAAATAGTTCTAAAATAGTCCAACTTACTCATAAAATATATTAGGTTGAAATTGAGTGGATTGCCTGAGCCCGCGGGTTCGAGACCTGTCTGGGCAACTTGGCAAGAACTCATCTCTTCAATAAATCAAAAAATTAGCCGAGCATGGTAGCACTCGCCTGTAGTTCCAGCTACTTGGAAGGCTGAGGTGGAAGGATCGCCGGAACCCAGCAGGTCGAGGCTGCAATGGCCGGGAGTGTGCCACTGCCCTCCAGCCTGGACGACAGAGTGAAACTCCAACTCAAAAAAAAAAAAAAAAGAAATTGTACAAATCTGAAAACCACTAACCACTAACGTAGACCCAGGACTACGATTAATGTATCTGAAAATATGTTTGATTTTGTTATCTGGTTGTCTCCAGATTATAAGTTCCCTGGTTCATTGGAGCCACCTTATATGTTTACCAATTATCCTAATGCCATTCACAAGAAACAACAAAGCAGTAGCGACTTTAAGAGGCTATAATACCCAGTGTCCTAGTCCTTCTTCCAGAATATTTATCTGTTCTTCAATCTACATCTTCAGCTCTGACATGTCACAAAGCTTCACTTCTGTGTGTCATCTAGATGTAGCATATCTCCAGTTGAATTTTTCTCAGTTCTTCAGACATAAACCAGGGGTCAGATGCAGTGGCACACACCTGTAATCCTAGCACCTTGGGAGGCTGAGATGGAAAATTGCTTGAACCCAGTAGTTCAAGGCCGGCCTGGGCAACAGAGCAAGACCTTGTTACTACAACAAATGTAGTAGGTGTGGTGGTGTGTACCTGTAGTCCCAACTACTTGGGAGGCTGAGGCAGGAGGTTTGCCTAAGCCCAACAGGTTGAGACTATGGTGAGCCATGATTGCACCACTGCACTCCAGCCTGGGTGACAGAGTAAGATTCTGACTCAAATAAATAAATAAATAAATAAATCAGAGGTTAGTCAACTGTCTGTTTTTGTGAACAAAGTTTTTGTGATGCTCAGCTACACACACTTATATACATATTGTCTGTGGCTCTTTTCTCCCCTCTATGACAGAGACCATATGGTCCAAAAAGCCAAAAATATTTACTATGTGGCCCTTTACAGAAATGCAACTTGTCTGTCCATCATAAACACAAAGAAGAACTCAGGATGTCTTCCTGAAAATAGGTGCCTCTTCTCCATTTCTATATTATAACTCTAATTTGGGGCTTTGTCACGATACGTCCATATTATTATGTCATATCCATTTTAGTTATAGGTTGCTGCATAATAGAATACCCTCAAAACTGGTGAGTTAAAGCAACCACTATTGTATTGTATTTCATCATCTCATAATTCTGTGGATCAAAAATTGGGCAAGACTCAGCTGAATGATTCATTTACAAGAGTCATTCATTATAATTCATCTGGCAGCAGGGCTTGTCTTGGGGGTTTAAGGCAGCATTACTCATATGTCTGGTACCTTGGTGAGTAACAGCTAGGCAACTGGATTCAGCTGGGCCCTTTTGCCTGCCCTATAGTTTCAGGGACTTCCCACATGATCTCTTCAGCAGGAATAGTTGGACTTCTTATATGGCAATTCAGGTTTCCAAGATACCAAGATAAAATCTGCCAAGTCTTGTAAAGGCAAGTCTCAGTATGAAGGAGTGGCACAGTATCACTTCTTCCATATTCAAGTGGAAAGGAAATATACCCCAACTTTCAAGAAGAGAAATGTCAAGGAGTTTATGGCCATCTTTAATCTGTTACGACCTCTTTTTTTTTTTTTTTTTTAGTTGGATTCTCTCTCTGTCGCCCAGGGTAGAGTGCAGTGGCACAGTCACAGCCATTGCAGCCTTGACCTGCTGGGCTCAGGCAATCCTTCTGCCTCAGCCTTCCAAGTAGCTGGAACTATAGGCACACGCTACCACGTCGGCTTATTTTTTGATTTATTGTAGAGACAAGGTCTCACCAAGTTGCCCAGGCTGGTCTCGAACCCCTGAGCTCAGGCAATCCTCTCGCCTCAGGCTCTCAAAGTGCTGGGATTACAGGCTTAAGCCACCACACCTGGCACTACCTCTTAACTGGTTACCCTGCCTCAAATCTTTTCTCATATCTGGCGATACATTTCTAAAATCCCAATTTCATTCTGTCTGTCCCTTTCCCATAAAATTAAAATGGCTTCCTCTTGCATATTTGGTTTAAACTCCTCTCCCTGATATTCAAAACATATCATATAATACGGTTCTGCTGTAACAATCTTAGCTTTTTTTCTGTTAATCTCATTGCAGTTCATTAGCCAGTTTCATCTTATGAATATTCCTCGCCTTCCCCTACTCTGTTCTGTGTCAAAGGGAGATTGACTCCTACAGGATATTTTTCCTGGGCTTCTCATCAGCTTCAGGCTGGTCTTAACCAATGGGACACATTGATGGGAGATTTAGAGGTGGCAAACTGGAATAAGTTATTTCTCCTTTTCTCTGTTTCAGGCAGATCTCTGGCAATGATTGCATTTTTATTCCTTCATTATTCCAGCCCCAGATGGTTAGGCCTTCTCTAGTTCCATCATCCTCTGAGTGACTGTAGTCTCTGAGCTCTAGAAACGCTATCTTCTCCCTTATCGTTTCAGCCCAAGTGCTGTTGGTAGCACCCCGAAGTTGCTAACCTCTAAATTGCTACACTCCTATGTGTCTTCCCAGTCCTTTGTCTCCTATAAAATCAATTTCCTGTATTAAATTCCTTCTGTGTAAAATAAACAAAAGTGGCCCCCACTGACACAGTCCTCAGCACAAAGCATCCACTCAAGGGCAATTTTGTACCTGGTCCCTCAGTCCCTATGTGCTTGTCATGATATTTTTGGCTTAAACATCTGGCCTTATTTTTCAAATCCCAGCTCAAGCTTCATCTTCTTCAGAAAACCTTTCAACGTCACTCCAGTTACTACTCATCTGACTCCATCATTTCTTGGTGACTTCCAATGTGTATATCTTCTCAGCTTATAAATTCACTGGGGAAGCTTGTACATGTTAGCTGTTCCCTGGAGTTTCCCACCATGGTGCCAGTACACACTTAGCATGTAATAAACATTGTCCTGATTAATAGGCTTTAACCTAGACTTATTTGCTTCAATATAATATCTTCTAGGTTGAACTCACTTCTATTAGATATTAAGACTCAAGAAATTCTGTCCTCTCAAATAGCATCAGTGAATTTAGGGATGCTTTTTTGAGTTAGCGCTTCTCTTAACTTTCCACCAGCCTGGATAAACATGTTATGAAGGACAGAGAGAGATAGTCTTTGGGGCATGAGTACAGGGTGATATGTTAGGCACAAGGCATAACTCAGTTCCCATATGAAGTAAATATCAAATGAATATTAAATCAAGAGGAGAAGCCTACACCATGACTGATAGATTTGTGTGGAGTAGTCAATGAATAAATGTTTAAACATGACACTGTCCTTTGAATACTTTTATAAAGTACAATTAATTCTGGTATTAAAGAACAAATATAATTTCATTTTCAACTCTTTAAATAAAAGCATAATAAAGGAGAGAAAGTGTCATAGAAAGGAAGCAGAAAAGAAGATTCAGTCTCTTAATTATGTCTCACGTTTCTTATGGCCTGAATATACATCATGTTTATTTCCCTGGCAGCTTAATGATTGCTGGAAACATCAGGATATTCAATAAATACTTTGTTCAAAATTATCTACTTGTTATGCTATTCTATATGCTATAAAACCAACTTAAGTATTAATAGATGATATTCCTGCCATCTAGTTGCAAAATTGTCTTAAAGCATTATTTTTAGATAGAATCATTCAATTTGAGGTTATATTTTACAAAATAAATTACCAATGAGAAAATTTTCTATAGTATTTACTGTTTTAGAACCAAAGGAGTGTGTCTGTTTTGGACCAGAGCATGGTCCAGTTTGAGTTTTTAAGATCTGGTATTACCTAACCGAACTTCTAATGTTTCAAGATGACATCAGAAGAAGGTTTGCCTTTTTTTTTTCCCCCCCAAAAAAGCATAATGGTTGGCTAGCTTTGAAAGTGAATTTCTTCCCTGCTGCTGTTCTTAACCACAGAGACAGTCATTTGAATGCTTTACAACGAAGGCCTCAAGCCTCCTTAGGTTTCACCTTTTCATAGCTCTGCCGATCATTTAGAGGGCAGACTTGTTCCAGACAGCTTTAATTAAACTGTACCGAGGATGCAGATAGATGTCAATGGAAATGATCCATAACATGAGACTAAGCATGTATTTAACAGTGTTCCGTCCAGTTCAATCACCTTCTAGCATTTCAGTGGCTTTACACTCATGTAGCCAAGACTGGATGTGTATATGTATTTTTTTTTAATCTGTCTCATTAGTGGCCATATGCTTAAGTTTCAATGGATACAAGAATTGTCTGCAATCTGCCAGGGATTTAGGGACATCAATAATTTGTGAAGAGTCATGTTGGTACTGGTCGAAGGGTTAAGTGCTCTGCACACTAGGGGCACCTCTTTTGGGATTTGAACTCTTAGTTGACTGTTAGGAACCTTATCCCCTGTGAGGTTTCCTACTACATGCTGCTTGTCAGATGCATCCAGCTGTAGCTGGGAAGCATTATTAGTTCTGGGATTTAAAGATCTGTGTTAAGTACTGAGAGAATGGTGTCTTTGAGTTAAAAAGCAGGGAGAGTATATCGTGGCAACCTCAAGGAGGATTTCATGTTCCATGTTAAGCATCTGTTCTTTACTTTTGCCTTTTCTTTCATACATTCCTTGTGAATAGATTACACAAAATCCTTTTGAGAAAGAGCTTATATGTAACATTTGTTCCTAGAACTTGCTGGTAAATTAGATTGCATCGACCAAAGTTGAAAGATAAATGTCTCCTTAAAATGAGAGAAGTTTTGACATTAAAGGCATTGCTTCCCATTCCCCTACCCAGAGGGCGAGGCACAGATAACATGAATGATTTTTGAAGTTTAACTCAAATTAGAATTAGGATTTTTCAAACATAGTTGTTTTAATATCAACAGCAATGAAGATCATATAAAAGCTTTGCTTTGTGTGATAGCCTGTAACTCCATGTATACCTAAGCCTTGTTTGTCTTGCTCACTCTAATAGCCCCTGTGCTTGGCACAGTGCCTGGCAGATAGTTTTGATAAATGTTAGATGGATGGGTGGGTGGATGGGTGGATGGATGGATGGATGGATGGATGGATGGATGGATGGGAGGGAGGGAGGGAAAGAGAAACAATGAAGGAAAGAAAGATTGGAAACATTTAGAAAAACAGTTTAGCTGGCCTGATCTGCATTGCAAGTATTCGCTCCCAGTAATATATTCTAGAAGCTGTTCTAGAACGATCTGGGGGTGAATATTTAGCAATACAACATGTTTCAACTGTTTTAATGGTTATGAATTTCAGCATGAACTTACATTATTATGAACTGTTAGTAACAGTAGCACTTAGTTTCCTCATTAGGTAAATGTCAGGAACAATTATGTTGTAATGACAGATTTCCATCAGATTATTTTTCTGTGCCACATATCTAACATGATTTAGTTTTACTATGACTGAATACTCTCATAGTAAAATGTATTATGATTTCATTAAGGAGGGTAACAATTATTAAGCAGAAGAATCTTTAGTCTTTCTCTCTTAATATCTAACTGATCTTAAAGGTAGTTTGTCTTGTTTGCACTTGACTTTCTATGTGTGTTTGTTTCCAGTAATTCCAGCCTTCTTATTCTGGAGTAGTTTTACCTATCTGTTAATTATCCCTAGCTGACGTCTAGAAGGTCTTTTTAAACTTCTTAACTGCACAATGAAGCCTCAGTGGACACCTAGATTGCGTCTGCTTGGGAAAATGCCAAGCACTAATGAGTATTTTGTTTAATGTAATGGAAACTGAAAATGCACGGCTTCTTCCTTGACTGATCAATGCCCACTTCTGTTGTTTGAATGTATCTACACATTCTAAATTCAAGAAGAAAGGTCACAGGAGGGCAGTGCACTGAGTGTCTGTCCAAGGAAGGATTTGACAATTCAAAAGTTTTATTTATTTGGGCCCAGGATAGGTAGAAAGTATTGGAGTTAGGCCCTTAGGGTGCCCTTCTCTGTGCTTAGATGTGTCATTTTTTTTCTTTAAACCCAAACTCCATAATCTTAAACTTTTTCATGTTAATTTTTTTTAAAGGAATAAATTATGTTGTTGAATTCTAAGCCAGGCAATATATACCTCTGTGTAATTATCTATTTATCATTTTGTTATAAAATACTTGGTATATATTTACTTTTTATCATGTGCTCTTTTGAAGTTCAAATCACAATGTATCCTACATGGATTTTAAGGTAAAAAAATTAAGACATTATTTATTAATTAAATAAACAATAAAATTTGCTGAAAAATCAAACCATTAAGCAATTCAGTAGGCCAAAATGATCATATGTTTAAATGAAGAATAATGATTTCCATGTGGTACTAACAGTCTATGCAGGACTAAGTACAAACTATAGAGGGTGTTTCGTTGAACCATATCTGGTTGGATTGATACAGAGCTCCCTTTGGTAATATTTATAATTTATAGACTACTTGTATGGGCTAGATTATTTTCCAAAGAAAATATTTCAAGCCATTTAAATTTTTAAGTGAGATTTACCTCTCATCTATAGCTTCCTGGATTTAGAGATTTTATAAAAGGTCTGTAGAGATGGTAAGAAAAGATAGTTTTTGAATCTAATTTCTCAAATTCAGTTTATTGACTCATTTTCTCTTTATTTCCATGCCATTGTCTTGCTTGATCATACTATCACATGCCTTTGGAGACTCTGGAACTATGCAAGTCTCCTGAAATTAGAGTTTATAACAGAAACCTTGCCTGACCCTTAATAATTGTTACTTCACTGAAACACTGTAATACTTAAAGTAAGTTGCTTATTACGCCAAACATGAAGTCCTTTGACCCTTAGGGTTCAACATTGATCAGCCCTACTTCTGTCAATATTCACCTCTAGTGTCAACATTTCATTGTGGAATAAATTCAGGAATGGATAGTCTTCTCAATCCACACATGTTCAAAATTTTTTAATTGCTATGCATTACAAATTTTACCCAGTTAAAGACTTGTTTTCTCCATATGCTTAGTTCATGATTGGAGATTGGGCATCATTGTGAGTATATGGTTAATGTCATTACAATAAGAAATTAGCTATAAATTAACCCTATATTGGGGACAGGATTCATGAAAAAATCATCTCTGAAAATTACTCAAGTTACTCTAAAGGATACTTAAAGCAAATGTATTGTAAATTCAACAAAAGTGACTGAGCTATTTTTTAATCCTAAGATCATAGAGAGAAATGCTTTTAAAAAGAATATTCAAGTGCTTATTTTGCCCTTGGATAATGCAATAAAAGGTTCTATTTTTTTAAGCTGTGGTATTTTTCAGATTGTCAAATGTGTATCAAAGAGTTATTCTCTTGGCAAATTTTATGAATTTCAGTTCCATTTCTTGACAATTTAAAATTCAATTACCCAATTATAACTAAAGGTCATTAGTCTAATGTGGCAACTTCATGACAGTTTTAGTTACGAGAGAATTTCTCAGTTTAGAAAGGAAACTGCCACATGAGAAATTTTTACTGAACTTAGAAATTGGATGGTATTGTGAAAAGAAGTTTTTTCTTCTTGTGCTTTTATCCTATATTAATAAAAGTATATACTTAATATTTTTCCTAACCCCGTGTTTATAATATACAGTATCTTATACTTCACCTCTCTGATCAACATCATCAAATTAGTAGCAAGTGCCTTCTGATATTGCTGGATGTTATTTTTGTTAGATTTTTGTCTTAAGTGTTTCTTTAGAGTTGCATTCCTTTGTTTTATTTTAAATAACTTTATCCTGAATATTATTTCCAGATTTAGAGAAAGGCATTTTTATTTTAACTATGTCACAAGTAGAATTTCTACCAAGATGAAATACCAGAAAAATTGGAGACCTGGCAAAAAATAGTTCCACTTGATGTGATACTGGAAAATTCCTCAGGCAAATAAAACATAACACAGAACCAGACACAATGGGTGTCACACCTCCTTAGATATAAGAGAGATAGAAAAGAGTCTTCTTTTTTTTTTTTTTTCTTTTGAGACAGAGTCTTGCTCTGTTACCCAGGCTGGAGCACAGTGGCATGATTATAGCTTATAGCTCACTGCAACCTCAAACACCTGGGCTCAAGTGGTCCTCCTACCTCAACCTCCTGTGAAGCTAGGACCAGAGGCATGCGCCACCATGCCCAACTAGTTTATATTTTTGTAGAGACAGGGTCTCGACTGGGTCTTGAACTCCTGGATTCAAGCAATCCTCCTGCCTTGGCATCCCAAAATACTGGGAATATAGGCATGAGCTACTGTGCCCAGCTTGATAGAAGAGTCCTTACCTTTGCCTTACTCCCAAAGGAATTAACTTTACAGTGGTAGATAAATGTATGCAACAACCTTCTCTGTGCAGGGTCAAGTAAAAACTCATTTTTTTGTTTTTGCATCTTGGAGTTCTAGACATTGCCGGAAGCACAGATGGACAAGATGCCACCTGCACTGGATCTGGTACCTGTGCCCCATTTACCCAGAGAAGAAATTATCCCTGTGACATGCTGATTTAGCACCTAGATAACAGACGAGAACATCACCACCCTGCTTGAGGAGTGAGCTCTTCACACTATCTGTCCTCAAAACCATTCTGGAATATCTTTGTCTCATTGGTGCAAAGCTGGGCTAAGGATTTTAACACCTCATTCTTGCAACTCTTTTGTTAAACAGTTTGACCAAAAAAAACCTTTTCTACCTAGGTATAAACACCTGTTTTACTTCAAAGCTTCAAAAATATTTCTCTCAACACAAACTCCCTGACCTTTTAGCTCCCTGCTAGAGCTGTGTAAAAGTCGCTTCTCTGAGCCACTTGTTGAAATTTGTAAGTGTATTGATTTTTCTGGCTTTCTGGCTTATGACATCAGCACAATCCTTTCTTGCCCACTGACCAGAGAAGTTGTAGTTGTAGATGAGAGTATCTGGCATTCTGTATGGCTTCCCTGTCAACTCATTTCGCTCCATGTAGAAAGAGCCAGATGTGTTCTGAAGATTTCTAAATCGATTTTGAGACCCAGGATTCAGCTGAGAATTTATAAATATATAAATCTGATATACATATATATATATATATATATATATATAGCAGATTGTCATTTTCACCCACTATTGTGCTATGCATGCATTTTTACCTGCATTAGCGCATTTAACCATTATGATAACTCTCTATAGCACAAGGAGATTAAAATGACTTGGACAAGGTCATTACAAACTGGAGAACCAGGATGTGAACTTGGGTAGTCTGACACCTCAGAGCTCTTATTCCTAACCACTCCATTTATTGTGCTTCTCTAAGAATGGCCTTTCTGTACTAAAATTATATAATGTATTGCTTAGATTTGTTAGAAGAATGAACTATAAGAACATAAAAACTAGCTCTTGGACAAAATGGAAGCTTTTTATGAGTGTTCTGAAGGTAGAGTTAGAGATCAGAGGCATAAACGTTTACTTCTAATTTGCAAATGGATACACAGAAGCAGAAAATGTGGTCATAAGACTACTTTCACCTTTTAAGACATTTAGCCCTTTTTAAATTACCAGATAACTGGTCAGATGCATATTCTGCAGTGTCCTTCAGCTTCCCCACCATAGTCAAAAAGTTCTGTAGAGCTATTTCAGTAGATGTAATGAGGTTTTATTTTGAATGAAGGAGGAATGTGACTTTCATTATTCCCTGCAATATATAAACATGAGTCAATAAAGATTTCTCTTGAGTTTTCCAAGGAATGGCATGAATTTCCAATTAATCTCATAACTTGTATTTAACTGTTTGGCCTTGTGCCATAATTGATGGATGTTATTTTAATTCAGATTCCAAAAGAGACAAGAGAAAGAGAAAGAGAGAGAGAGAGAAAGAGAGAGAGAGAGAGAATGCCCAGACCAGACAACAAGGTATACATCAACCTTTGCATACATTTTACTCATCCAGTCAATGCTCAGTGTTTTGGCCTGAACACATTTTGGCTGGCAAGACCTCTGTGAGCAACTGTTGTTGTCAACTCTTTTTTTTTTTTTTTTTTTTTTTGGGTTGGAGTCTCACTCCATCGCCCAGGCTGGAGGCAGTGCACGCTCATGGCCACCCCAGCGTCGACCTGCTGGACTCCGGCAATCCTTCTGCCTCAGCCTCAGCCTTCCAAGTAGCCGGAACTACAGGCGTGCACGACCACACCTGGCTAATTTTTTATTCTATTTTATTGGAGAGACGAGGTCTCGCCAAGTTGCCGGGGCTGATCTCAAACCCGTGGGCTCAGGCAATCCACTCACCTCAGCCTCCCAAAGTGCTGGATTACAAACTGAGCGGCAGGCCTGTTAACAAATGGTAAAACAAATTGTAAAAAT
>CAUYQG010165699.1:0-15865 GCA_963574415.1 Tarsius wallacei
AATTAAAATTTAAAAATTGTGATTTAAATTTTAAAACGGATATGTGATTCACTTATTGGAAAATTTTTTTTGTTTGTTTGCTTGAGTTGGGGATCTCACTCTGTTGCCCAGTCTGGAGTGCATTGACACAGTCACGGATCACCGCAGCCTCAACCTCCTGGGCTCAGGCAGTCCTTCCACCTCAGCCTCCCAGTGGCTGGGACTACTGACATGCACCACCATGCCTGGAAAATTTTAAAATTTTCTTTAGAGATAAGGTCTCGCTGTGTTGCCCAGGCTAGTCTCAAACTCCTGGGCTCAAGCAATCCTTCCGTGTTGGCCTCCCAAAGTGTTGGGATTGTAGGCCTGAGTCACCACGCCCAGTCTGATGTGAATTTTAAAACATAAATAATGGGTCAAGCTCGGTGCCTCAAGTCTGTAACCCTAGCACTTTGAGAGGCTGGGGTGAGAGGGTTGCCTGAGCCCAGGGGTTCGAGACCAGCTTGGGCAACTTGGTGAGACCTCGTCTCTACAATAAATCAAAAAATTAGCTGGGTATGGTAGCGCATGCCTGTAGTTCCGGCTACTTGGAAGGCTGAGGCAGAAGGATCTCCTGAGCCCAGCAGGTTGATGCTGGAGTGGCCGTGAGCATGCCACTGCACTCTAGCCTGGGCGACAGAGTGAGACTCTGACTCAAAAAAAGGGATAAATAATGTTCAAGAATTGTTGAACTTCTTGTGGTTAGAGTCCACTTATCATTGATTTCAGCTTCCCCCTTGAGCAGTGTAAGTTTCCCTTTCCTTGGTTACTAGATTTGTCATTACTACCCTGGATTACAGGGACAGCTTTGTGGGTGGCTTCCAGTGACAGGCTTCCATTTTATCCATGGTTGTGCTGTTGTTTTGGAAGCACACTTGGTCCTGGCCACTTAAGCGTTTGACAGATTGTTTATCTTTAGAGCTGTCACCCTCGTAAATATCATCTTGGGAAAGAGGCTTCGGTTTTGTTGGATAGTTTTCAGGGTAGATTACTGAGTCAAAGGATGAAATATCTGGATGGTATTTGGTAGATAGTGTCTTGTGACCTTTCAAAGGGCTTGTACACTAAGTGTGGGATTGAGCTGTCATGCCTGGGGCTGTCAGAGGGTGAGACTTTATCTCAGATTTTTTAAAGCTATCATTGTGAACAGGAAAATAAAAAAGAGAAGTCATGGATCATCCTTGGTGTTTTCTTTTTTCTTCCCTTCCTAGTAGATTTCTTTAAAAATTAAGCTTCTTTTTATTTCCATTGCAAAAGTCACATGGACACGTTAAATGTAAGAATGGAAGGAAAAATGGAAGGAGGGGAAAAGTCCCCCGTGATCTTGTCATGAGAGAAAAACACAGTGAACACTCACTGGTTCCTGTTTTCTCGTCTACATACTGTTTTTTGATCCTTCTTTTTTGTTTGCTGTTTTATTTATTTATTTTTTTTGAGTTGGAGTCTCACTCTGTCGCCCAGACTGGAGTGCAGTGGCTCGCTTCCCGGCCACGGCAGCCTCGACCTGCTGGGCTCCGGCGATCCTTCCGCCTCAGCCTTCCAAGTAGCTGGAACTACAGGCGCGCGCTACCACACCCGGCTAATTTTTTGATTTGTTGTAGAGATGAGGTCTCGCCAAGTTGCCCAGGCGGGTCTCGAACCCGCGGGCTCAGGCAATCCACTCACCTCAGCCTCCCAAAGCGCCAGATTACAGGCTGAGCCACCGATCCCGGCTGATTTAGTCTTAAGGGCTTCAACTATCACATAGATATATCCAATTTTCTGTCTCTAGCTTTGATTTTTCTCCTAAGATCCAGACTCATATATGGAGGACCCCCCCACCCCCCAAAAAAACTGTAACTATGTTTGGAGGGTGGAGCCCTTGTGTACATGTGTTCCCCATTATGTAAGTGTTTTGGTAATCCATCAGCATCAGTGTACCACTTAGCGTTGTTGTAAGAGGCTGTGTTTGGCTTCAGTGCTTTTTTTTTACTAGAGATTCTTTCAACATGTTTTCTCATTTCATGATGAGTGATTTACAGGTGCACCTGCTCACACCACTCTGAGAGTTCAGTAGTTTTTGACCAAAAACAGCATGACCCCCATGCTCTACCCTCCCCATTCACCCAATCTCTCCACAAGTGACTTTTTTTGGTTTGTTTCCCTGATGAAAAAGTCCTCAAAGGGAAACGTCTTGCTGGTATGGAAGAAGTGAAACAAAATACAGCAGAAGCGTCAACAAGCATCAAAATTGACAAGCTCAAAGCGGTTTTGAGCAGCGGAAAAAGCATCTCGATAGGTGTATTGCATCAGAGAGTATTTTGAAGGTGACTGAAGGTTAAACACGTAAGAAAAAAGACACAAATTATAACTAAATTCTGGTTATTTTGGGAACTCCCCTCATAGATGAAACTACTACTTATTAGTCATTGTCACCTGCCACCTAGCTGTCTCACAGGCACCTCTAACTTAATATGACATTATCTAAATTCATCACTTATTTCCCATAGCTGTTTCTTCTCTGCTACTTTATACCTTGGTTAATTGCATAAATTTTTCCTATTAGGAAAACCAGAAATCTGGACATCGTTGGAAACAGAGACGGATACGGGCACAACTCTGCTTTCATAAACAAGCAGTCTTATAAGTCACCTACATATAAATCTCTCTCTTTTCTTAAAACAAAAAGTAATTTCTCTTTGTCACTCTTGTGGAACTTAGAATTCAACATTTTAATAAAAATTTAAATTATTTTTATTTATAAACTTACCTGCATTAAATCGTGAGTTTTTGGGGACTACACAGAGCTGGACATATCTATCTTTTGTTACAATGTTCCCCCAAACCCTTGGCATATTGCACTGAGCACACTTCATTTTCAATTAGCATACAGATGTTCCTCAACTTACTATTGGTCTATGTATATAGATAAACCCATCACAAATAAAAAATACCGTAAGTTGAAAATGGGTTTAATGTTGGCCACACAGCAGACAATTCCCAAACTAATGATGGTTGGACCTATAATTTTTTGACTTTATAATGGCGCAAAAGTGTTACACATTCAATAGAAACCATAACCCTGTCATAAGTCATAAGGAGCTACTCAATTTACAATGGTGTTACATCCCAATAAATCTGTTGTAAAGTTGAAAAATTGTAAGTCAGACCACTGTAATTTGGGGAACTGTCTGTATGTTGAATGACTAAAAAAATTAAAGGCAGTTAAAAGTAATATTGAAACAGGTGTGAATAAATTGGAGTATATGAGCTGGAAGGAACAAGGAACAATCAATAAGTATGGTAGAATTTGATCTCTCCTAAACAAGAAGATCATTTTAGGCATTAGGGAATGCATGGGGAAAAAAGAATGTGTAAGGGAATAAAACTAAAAAAGCAAATAAGGTTAGAGGTTAGAATCTTGATTACAGGGTAAAAAACATACAATGTTTAACTGCAAAATATATTACCTTTACTAATGTAAAACTGTAAATGTCATTCTTTTAAATACCTTTTATGCTTTTTACTATGAAAAATTCCAATCACAGAACAATGAACTCCTCTAACTTTATTAGTCTCAACAAGTATTCATTCAGACTATGTTTTATTTAATCTAGGCCCAGTCACTGCACTTTAAGATTATTTTGATTCACATCACAAACATCATACAATTTTATTTGCAAATAATTATATATATCGCTCAAAAATGAGACTTCCTCTGTAGGTAAAACTATAGTACCATTATCAATTTTAAAAAGCAATAATTCAATGAGGCCATCAGTATTCTATGTTCAGAACTCCTTGATCTTTTCATTATTTGTTTTGTAGTTTATTTGAATGAATCTGGATCCAGCTAAAGCCCATTCATAGCAATTAGTTCTTAAATCTCTTAAATCAGTCTCTCCCTCCCTTCCTCCCTCTCTCCCTCCTTTGATACCTTCTGCCCTTTGTTTTCTGTCTCCCTGCCTTCCTCCCTCCACCCTCCCTTCCCCCTTCTCTCCCTTCCTCCTTCTCTCCCTTCCTCATAGTCATTTTATTGTAAAAATAAAAGACATACAAAAAACACTCAGGACATATGTATGAATTAGTAAGTTATTAGAAAGCAAACACCTTTGTAACCACCACTCAGATCCAGGAAATTTGCCAGTCACCCTTGAAGGCTTTGCTCATAGCCATGTCAATCACATCTTTACTACCCCTTGAAATAGTCACTATCTATATTTTTATAGTAAGATCATTTTTTATTTATAATTTTATTACCTATATGTGCAAACTTAGATTCTATAATCTCATCCACTTTTAAAATGTCTTATATGTTTCTTTTTTAACTTATACAGTTCCACTCCATGCCTCTCCTTTTCTTAAAATTTATCTGCTGAAGAAACCAGAACATTTGGCCTACAGAATTTCGCAGTCTGGATTTTGTTGACTAAAATTTATGCTGCAGTTAAATATATTCCTGTTTTTCATGTGTCCTGAAAAATGGCAGTAGGAGCCAAAGGTTTAATTAGACTCAGGCAAGACTCAGGTAACTGTATTCTTTCATCAGAAGAAACGTCTGGTAATTTCTTATCTTGTGATGTTAGCACCATTCATGCTGAAATTTTAGATTTGTTAATTGGGAGTTGCAAAGTGATGATATTTTAATTGTATCATTTATCTTTCATTTCTTATTAGGAATACTTTGATAAAAACACACTTCTTGGCACCAATTCATTACCCAATGGTATATTTCTTCTAGGAAAACCAGAATAAATACTTACTTTCCTTTACCAGTTTTTTTTTTTTTTTTTTTTAGTTGGAGTCTAACTCTGTCACACAGACAGGAGTGCAGTGGCCACTCCCGGCCACCGCAGCCTCGACCTGCTGGGCTCTGGTGATCCTCCCGCCTCAGCCTTCCAAGTAGCTGGAACTACAGGCATGTGCTACCACACCTGGCTAATTTTTTGATTTATTGTAGAGATGAGGTCTCACCAAGTTACCCAAGCGGGTCTCGAACCCGCGGGTTCAGGCAATCCACTCACCTCAGCCTCCCAAGGCGTGGGATTATAGGCTGAGCCACCGAGCCCGTCTCCTTTATCAGTTTTTAAGGTAATGATCTGATTTCCTATAACCTAAACATAATTAATTACAGTTTTTAAAATATTATTAATTTATGAATTACTATCATAAATAATTCATATGATAGTATGAATGATTGCCTTTATTTAGGATCAAATTGTTCATTTTTGGCTAATAAAAGACTCCTGAAGTTGACTCCTAAGTTGTTTCATTAATAACTTAAACAGAGACAGAATAAAAAATTTTCAAGTACGATTGTGGAATTGTCTCTTTCTCCTTTGGATTATGCCAACTTTTGCTTCATGTATTTTAAAGCACTGTTGTCATTAGGCACATAAACTTTTGTTATTCTTATGTTTGCCTGATAAAGTGATACTCTTATTATTATGAAATTTCCTATTTATCTCTGGTAATCTTCATTGACTTAAACTCTACTTTATCTGATATTCATATAACTACTCTTTCTTTTTATTCATCATTTACTTTTTATTTAAAAAATTGTCTCCCTTTCACCTTCTATTAATCTTCAGCTACCATCTATTGTGGCTTTTTTTTTTCTGTTATATTCCTCTTAGTTTAGTTTCATTTTTGAAAAAAAAGTATATTTTCTTATATTTTTGAGTTACACAATGTATATAATTCCTGGACTTTTCCAATTCTTACTTATTTTTATCATTCTTTTATATCTTGCATCATTTTTAATGTCTTTTAGCTCACTTTTGAAACAGATTTCTCTGAACTTTAGAATGTGCAGGATATTCTAACTTCACCAAAAAAATCACATAAACCTCCCTCTTCAAAATTATCGTGACTTGGTGTTGAGATGACCTGACTGTTCCCCTGCTCCATTTCTAGTCAGTCCTCTTTCCTTCTGGCATATTGTCCTGATCCAATTTATTTTTGATTCTACTCCCACCAGCTTCTCTTCAAGGGAGCTGATTATTTTTCAGAGTTGTGAAGCATGAGAACTTCTCCAGCCCCTTTAGAACTTCAGGCCCCTTGCACTCACCTTCAAAAAAAGAACAAAACCCCTCCAAATCTCAGCTACTGTACACAGACTGACCTATCATACTTGCCAGTGACTGACTACCTCTTGGCTCTTTTAGGGTTCTCCTGTTCTCAAGTCTGCTAGACACCCATTACTTCCATCTGCTTCCTTCCTTACAAACACTGAATCCACGTGGTTCTTAAGGTTATTGGTGGCTTGTCTCACTTTATAGAAAGTGGTGCTTATGGATGCTTGCCTTTGAGTTTTGTTATAAATTCTATCCACGGGATTTTGGCTTTTGTGTATGTGAAGACTTGAAGCAATTCGAAACCTATGCAGCTGCCACAAGTGGAACCTTCTAACACTTTTTATTTTTGATTAAACACTTTCCAAAACCCTCAGATGTGGACAAAAACCACAGATGCACAGTGCCCACAAATGAAGGCAACAAAACACACATAAATAATAAAACACAGTACTGATTAATCAAGGAGATGAAATTCACCAGATGAACGAGCACCTTCTAACTTCACTAAGCAGTGAATAGATGTGGGTTACATTTCTCAAAACTGTTTCACAGGAAGTTGACAGAATTCAGGTAGTTCTGGTATTTTAGTTTGTGTCATTTCAGAAAAGTTTGGGCTGAGGGAAAGCACCCTGCACCACTTCCTTTAAAATGGCACAAATTAAGGATGTGGTAAAAGATTTACACAAAGTTATTAAAGAAGAAATCAGATAATAGGATGAGAAATATTTTAGTTTATACATATAACAGCGAATACATATTTACTATGCCATGAGAGAGAATAAAACATCCTCTATTTTGCTTACCATATACCAAGTGACGGTCGGTTTGACCTTGGGAGGAAAATATCCATCTATATTTGGACAAGTAATCCTCTGAATACTGTATTCTATATACAGCCTATGCACTGGGAGTTTCATGGGAGAATTGAAACAGCTGTCTTTTTGAACAACTTCCAGGGGAAATGCAACTTTGCTGCAATATGTAGTGTTCCTGAAAAGAGAAATAAGCACTGAATGAGTAGTCTCCTTTGCATTTGATTTAATACAGCAACCACATTAAAATGAAGTGAAGCCATGCTCCATATGGAGACATCGTTATATGTGTAAGTTCATGTAAGGGATAATGGGGTATTTCCTCACCAGTTGACATCACAGAATTAAAAACAGGTACAATTAACTGACTACTATTAATGTACTGAAATATTTATACTTTTAGAGGTGATCCTAAATGTGTGTGAGCATTCATGTGACCAGTCATGTGCCACAGAGCGATGTTTCAGTTAATAATGGAGAGTAGGCCTAGCGGGGTGGCTCAGTCTGTAATCCCAGCACTTTGGGAGGCCAAGGCGAGAGGACTGCCTCAGCCCGTGGGTTCGAGACCAACCTGGGCAACTTGGTGAGACCTCATCTCTACAATAAATCCCCAAAAAATTATCCAGGCATGGTGGCACGCATCTGTAGTTTCAGCTACGTGGAAGACTGAAGTGGAAGGATTGCCTGAGCCCAGCATGTCGAGACTGTGGTGGCTGTGAGAGTGACACTACACTCTAGCCTGGGAGACAGAGTGAGACTCCAACTAAAAAACAAAACAAAACAAAACAAAAAAAGTGGAGAGTATATATAAATGGTGGTTTCATAATGATTATAATGGAACTAAAAAATTCTGTTGTCTAGCGATATTGCAACCATCTAAACATCATAGTTCAACATATTACTCATGTGTTTATGATGATGCTGATATAAACAAGCCTATTGTACTGCAAGTTGAATAAAAATGTACAGTAACATTCTAGGCCATCATAGTCACTCATCAATCACTCAATGACTCACCCAGAGCAACTTCCAATCCTATAAGCTACATTCATGGTAAGTGTGCTATACAGGTGTACCATTTTTTCTTTTTTATTGCATTTTTACTGTACCTTTTCTTTGTTTGGATAGATTTAGATACACAAATACATTGTGTTGCAACTGCCTACAGAATGTGGCACAGTGATATGCTGTACAGGTCTGTGGCCTAAGAGCAATAGGCTATACCACATAGCCTAGGTGTATAGTAGGATATACCATCGAGGTCTGTGTAAGTACACTCTATGATGTTCACATAACGACAAAATCGCCCCCAAATACATTTCTCAATATGTATCTCCTTTGTTAAGCAACACAGGACTATGTGTGAGAGAGAGAGAGAGAGAGAGAGAGTGTGTGAGTGTGTATGTGTGTGTGTGTGTATTTACATATTATACTGAAACATTGTCAATAACACTCAGGGCTGGTAAGACAAAGGCATACTTACACAGAGTCAATAACGGAATAAACAACCTTTGGGGAAAAAAAATATTTTTTCAGAATAATAAAAAAGCCTCAGTTTTTCCCCTAGTAATCCTGTGTCTGGAGTTTTTTTACATGATAGACATATAGAAAAGGAGGAATAGAGACAGATATAATAAAAAATGTTCATCCTGTGCCATTTCAGGAAAAATCAAAAAACAACATAATAGACATAAAAATCAATACGAAAATTGAACAAAGGGAAGATTATAACGAAAACTTTACCGTAACCATTCAAAATTGTTGTGAGAATTGATAAGAACAATCAGAAGAGAGGGGAAAAAATAAACGAACATATAAAATCTCTTAGAATAATGTTTACACAGGTTGTTCTGTCTACCTAGTGGACTCTTCCTCTCCTTCTCAGAGTCTTTCTGTTATGCTCTATCCATCCCATATCTAAATTAGGTCTTTCATTTATCGAGCACCTTGGACATTTCCTTGTTTAAATGTATCATAGTTAAAAATTATATGGTTACATTATAAATATCCATATCTTCTGTAAAATGTATGTTACACATGACAATTTGTATTATTATATTCATTGCATCTAGCACAGTATCTAAGCTCTCAGAAACTGCTAAACAAATATTTATTAAATGAACTAAATGAATGTAACACTCATGTCTACATTTAGCAAAAGAAGAAAGGGAACATAGACTAATAAAAACAACAGATTTTTTAGAATGATGTGATAGCAGGTTTTTCAATGTCCACTCAGTTTTATGACTTCTGTGTATAGTGCCAAACATATAGTAGAACTCAATGACTTATAAATTAAGAGTAAATACAATGAAAGGATAGGATATGCTTCCCTAGAATTGAAAGAGGGGTGTCAAAAGATGACCTGTGACAATGCTAGGAAGATGGCAAGGGGAAATTGCAGGCATGATCTCTGCCCACAAATAAGGAAAGATCTACCATGTGAAAGAAGGGTTCTATGGGTGAAAGTTCCAGAAGGTAAATTTTAGTTTAATATAAAGATACATTTTCTGATTGAAGAAATGAGGAACAGTGATTGGACCAACTTTCCCAGCTCTCATGCTGAATAGCATTGGGATGAGAATATAAACAGTAAAATATTGAGAGTTGAATCTAACTTTATGGCCATAAAGATGTTCAGGTTCATAATTCCAAATGGTTAGGTTTAAGGCTATTCTCAGTTTAGGAATGACCACAGGACAATGGGAAATTTTGTAGTGCAATTTCAGTCCTAGGTTTACATAAGGACATGGAAGAATAGACAAGTAAACTGAAGAGGTGACAATCTGGAAGTTAACAAGTAACATTCAAAGTATGTACAGGTCTTAACAGCTGTGCAGTCCTACCACTGTAATATAAAAGAAGGTTAGAAAAGTTTAGGGCAGATCTCTAGACAAGTAGCGAGTAGCTTAGGAAAAAAAGCAATATAGATATTGAAGCACTAAAATGCACAGCAGAGACCAAAGTTAAACAGAAAGTCACTGATTACTTCTTCCCAAGTATTTGCTGATGTTCACTTGGGAAATGTTAACAGATGAACAAGTATCAAAGATGAAAAGGGACTCAAAGAGCATGTAGACCAACTTTCATGTTGTGTGGACACAGATGCCAAAGCTCACAGACAAGGACATGACTTGCCTAAGGTCACCAGCTAGGTAGTGGCAGAGCTGAAATTATGGCCTAATTTCTCTGTCTCCTTATAGTTATTTTCCCATGATAACCTGTTTTAACTCTAGCAAGTTGTATTAGAACATAAATAACGAGCACATGAGTATTTTAGGTTCCTTGAAAACCGATATGCCAGTCTAGAAACCACTCCAACGAAAGTATCAGGTGAACTCTTCAGAAAGGCTTTCAGAGGCTACAAGAGCACCATCTCCCCACCAAAAATAGAGTAATCCAAAGGCTTTTCTTTGTTAGAAACAGGTCCTTTTTCCACATAATCATAACATAGCTTACATTTGTGAAAACATTGTCAACAGTTTTCCATCAGAGAGTAGTTGCTATCCATGAGAGAAAAAAGATGCGGATTACTTATTTTTATGGGCTGAATTGTGTCCCCCTTACCAATTCACATGTTAAAGTCCTAACACACAGTATCTTACAATGTGACTGTATTTGAAAATAGGGCATTTAAAGACATAATTGAACTTAAAATGTGGTCATAAGGGTGGTCCCTAATCTAATATGATTAGTGTACTTAGAAGAAGAGATTATATGACACAAACACTCACAAAGGAAAAACCATGGGAAGACATGGAGAGAAGATGGTCAAATGCAAGCCAAGGAGGGAGGCACTGGAAACAAAGCCAACCCTATCAACACTTTGATCTTAAACTTTAGGCCTCCAGAGCTGTGAGAAAATAAATATCTTTTGTTTAAGTCACCCAGTCTGTGGTATTTTGTAACTATAGCCCTAGCAAACCAACATGCATATTAAATAGTACAAAATTGTTAAAAGAAAAGAAAAAATAACCCAGATGGGAGTTTAGAAAAGTGAAGCCTGAAAGCTAACAAGAGATAATGGTATAAAAGTAAAACAAAGAACAAATCCTTAAAACAGTTATCTTTGGGAAGGGCCACAGCTTTTTGAAGATTTTTTTAAGCAAAAACAATATTAATCTTTAGTAACACAAAAAGAGGCATAATGTAGAATAAAATATAAATCTACAAGAACCTACAAGAACAAAAAAACTGGGATTTGAAATAAATTTTGCAGTAATGATAAATTTCTTTGGATTATATCCTTAGATTCCCAGAGATAGCATGTTCTCTTGCTTCTGAGAGGAATTTTGGTAGAAAAGTTTAAAAAGCATTGCCTTAAATAAATGTAATGCCTCCCAAATATTATTTCTTCTGAGTCTCTATTCTGTGCCAGACACTGTGAAAGATGCCAAAAATAATATATGAATGGTCTCTACTTCCTGCCCTGCTCATTGTCTAGGGAAATGGATACCTCCAGGTGAGGCATAAATGTAGTCAGATTCCAATGCCATGGAAAGAGAGTAAATAAAGAAGACTTCACCTTTAGACGTGTTTGACATGCATGTCTCAGGGTGTGAAAATGAACCATCTCTGGAGAATGTTCTCAGGGACACAAACATTTCCTCCGTACACCTCCTTCAGACCACTTCAGCTAAGCCACTGAGAATGAACTCACTAAACTTTAAATGTGTTCTCCTCCAGCTGCCTAGCATATGCATCATCTGGATACAAGCCCAGCAGTTAAAGGGAAAAGAGAAAGTCACCACCAAGAATCAGGCTACCTTAGCATGCAGGTATAGTTGCCCGTGTCATTGAGGAGGGTGGGCCGGAACCAGAGTACATCTTTCTCCTTACTAATGCGGTTCTCAGGGAGGCGGAAGTTAATTGGCTCCTCTAGATCTCGGTCCTGCCTAGTCCAATACCAGATCAGAGTAAGTCCAGCAGAATGGGCTGTGCTGTAGTTATATTTCAAGAAGTGTTCAAAGAGTGGGCACTTGATGCGAGCTGGCTCATCTTCAAACACTTGGATTTGCCTCATGGTATCTAGTCCCCAGTCATCGCAGCGTTCTGGAATAATCAAAAAGAAAAAAAAAAGGCAGATGAGTCACTTCACAATAAAGGCCTACAAAGAACTCACCTCCTCAAGATACCCAGTCTTCTCAGGAAACTCCTTCTCTGGTCATCTTCAATAATCTCCCTTTAATAAGTGCATATATAGGCACTTGTGGTGTGAAGAAATTAGTTGTCCCAATTTGTCAATTGTCTTTTGAGTATCTCTTGAATAATGATTTGATCTGATTGCTTGACTCTGTTAAAACCTACAAGGTATGGGAGAAGGTATCATCTAAAAAAGATGTCATATGCTTTACACTTCTTTGGGGGACAAAGAGGGATCTAAGGAGAAAATTGTAACTGAAAAGACAACCTTCAGGTAAATGTGAGACAGAACTCCTAGTTCTTCTTAGGTCTCCTGATTTGGGGGCTAGTGTCCAATTGAAATTATAATGTGAGGCATGCATGTAATTTTAGACATCCCAGAAGTAGCCACACTAAAAAAGTAAAAATAAGCAGGTGAAATTATTTTTAATAAAATATTTTGTTAAGTCCAATATACCCAAAACATTTTTTAAAATATGAATGAGCTACTATATATTTACATTCTCTTTTTGTGGTAAATCTTCAAAATTCAATGCATTTTATACTTACAATACATCTCAATCTGGAGTAGCCATGTGTGTTTACTAGCTACCTTATTGGACAGCAGCATGACACATCTCAAGTCAAGAAATCTCAGTAATATTCATTAGGGATTACTCTTTGGAGAGCAAAGGTTCCAGATGACTGAGAGTCAAATAAAACTTGCAATGTTTTTCATAATTTATCTTTTATAATGAAAAGTAGTTACTCATGTATTCAGAAAAAAGGATAATTACTCTTATATTAAGAGTGATATCTGAATAGAGGACTCCAGAAGTTACCAGATGAAGGCCAAACGGAAGTTAAGGGGATCAGACTCCTGTGAGTCCCAAACCAATCACTTCCCAACAGTTTTGTTTTATCTGTATCCCCAACAAACATATATACATGCATATTCATACAATTTTTTTTGAGAAAGCAGGATATATTGAGAGGACAGGAAGATCTCAGAATGGGAGAGGACCCGAGGGGGTTGCCCTACAATTTTTAACTATGTAAACTTTTGTATATTTCCACTTACATCTAAAACTTTTTATGCTGAATATAAAGATTGAAAAATATATACTTTGTGTCATATTGTAAGCAATATCATTTTAAAATAAAATGGTTACATAATCTTTTAATTATATCCATTGGAATAGTGATTTGCCATATACCAATATCCAACCTAAAAATATATAAACAGGCTTTCTTTCAACCTTATAAATTCTGTACTGTTTCTTTTACTTCTTGAATTTGTATTAATTCCACTATCTCCACACATAATTTTACTTTAATAAAATATATTCTTATGTTTGATAGTTTTAAAAAATTTTTATCATTTTATTCTTCTGTGCAATACATGAAGTGCTGAATTAAGGGGTTTTTTTTTCTGAAATGAGTTTTACAAATTTAAAAAATATATACTTTTAATTTTTATGTAATTATTAAATACAAAATATAAAAATCTTGGCATTCAAGTCTTAATAATGTATGGGCTATATTTGAATGGAAGATGTTAGGCATTAGTTGAAAATTGTTTGTTTATGTGTAAGCACCGAGAACACTTCTTTATAGCCAGAACAAAAGGAGTTTAGTTCTAGCAAAGTCATTCAATTCTTTAAACTTCTCCTGAGCTATATACTCATTTTATATTTTTATCATTAAACATTATTTTTTAATAACTATTTGACAGCTCTTGAAGTCAGAGTCTGCAAAAACAGTCCTACTTTTAATAGTTCCTCTATTCACACCCTCTGCAGTTTGAAACTGTGAGTCTTCCAGTCATGAAGGAGAATCTGCTTTCCCACCCCTTAATTCTGAGCAGCCCTCGTCAGGTACACTGGGCAACAAAATGCAGCAAAAGTGATTGTGAGGCAATCTAAGCCTAAGACTTCGAACCTCTTGCTTTTCTTCTTGGATCCCTGTTCCACTATGAGAAAAAGCCCAGGAAATCTTGTGAGTAAGTAAGAGACTACAATGAGGTACCCTAACGGGCAGCTGTCTCCCCCTTCCAGAAGCATAGTGACTGGCCTTTCCATAACTGACCAAAGATGCAAAAGCAAGCCCATCATAAATCAACAGAGCCAAGCAACTAAGACTCAAGCAAAATTACATGTGAAATAATAAAGTTTTTTTACTGAAGTTTGTGCTTGTTTGTAAAGCAATATCTTTGAGGCAGCAGATAACTGATGGAATAACTAAAATAGCAATTATTTTAATTTTGATAAAAGCAAGGAATTCAAAGCTTTCTCACTTGCACAAAGATTTGTCATCTAAGTAATAAATCTCTGAGAAATTTAGCCAACCAATATTTTCAAGACTTGACAAATAACTATTTGTTGCTATGCTTTCATTTAGAAGCACCTTTTAAAATCCAACATGCAGAGAAAGAATTGGAAAGTTCATGTTATTCACAACAATATACATTTGTAATTCAATATTTTAATAAAGTATCACATTATTTAACTACATTTGTATTAGCAAAGTCAAGTTGCAGAGTTAGTTCATTCAGTTTTCAAAAAATCGCAACCAAAGTTTTTCAGATAAACATAACAGATTTAACGTGTATCCAATCTCACTCCTTTCTGAATCTCTACTAAAATAATTGCTTAATATATAATCCCAAGTAACTTTAAGAGCAGGAGAAAAGACAACAGCAACAATAAAATGGACAAATGATAACAGGCTTAGTAGATTTAAAAAGACAAATCCTAAACCAGCAAGGGAAAGTTGCAGAACAAACCAACCTGTAATTCAGAAAGCTGAAAAGACCCAGGAACTATCAGTACCAAGAGAAGGAGTCACTAGCGCAATTCACCCAATATGTATCATTCTCTTGCCAGGTATACTGTAAGATATTATTATTATTCTTGTTATTATTATTGTTATTATTATTATTGTTGCTATTATTATTATTATTGCATCTCTGCAGCAAGGAGCAGACATGTGACTTACTTTAGCCAACAAGATGTAGTCAGTGTCACTTGTGATAGGTATTTTAAGGGGTACGGTATATTGTACTAAGTTTCCTTTTTGTTTGCCTTGGCGAATATGAAAGCACAGAGATTGAGACTTCTTTTTAGCTGGCATCCCTTGATGGACAGCATACTGCAAAGCTTTGTTATGTCATCAATAATTGGGATTTGCTTATTACCGATGCCAATAATCTATTCCATCCCAGCAAATGCAGTCAGGTACACCAAAATGGAGGGAATGAGAAGAATGATAAAAATAAGAGGCTAGGATGAAAACTATATAACAAAGTTGCATTCTTTGTTTCCATCCCATTCTCCTAGTACTGAACAACTTTCTTCACTCAGCACCAAGGATGAAGGCAGCCAGACATTTGCTCTCCATACGAAAGAATGGGAAAATCTTCTGTGGAAAATTTGACCAGCTTAAGAAGAAAGATCTAATAGTCTTAACATCAGAAACTCTTTGGCAAATTGTGCAGCCATGTCAACCAACAGAAAAGCTCAAGTTGAACATGCTTCACACTCGCATTTAGAATTTTCAATGAGCTTCTTAATTGCTTCTTCTTACATATGAACAGATAATCCAAGAAGACATCTAAGAAAAATCTCTGCCACAAAATGTAATGTCCAGAAAAACAAATTAAAAGAAATTTAGAGGAAGTCAAATTATTCAAGGAAATGTAAATATTTAAAAAATACTAGCTGGGCTCGGTGGCTCAGCCTGTAATCCCGCGCCTTGGGAGGCTGAGGTGAGTGGATTGCCTGAGCCCGCGGGTTCGAGACCCGCCTGGGCAGGCGAAACCTCATCTCTACAATAAATCAAAAAAATCAGCCGGGCGTG
>CAUYQG010165706.1:0-12961 GCA_963574415.1 Tarsius wallacei
AGGCAACAGATACATGAAAAATTGCTCAGCCTCACTAGTCATCAAAGAAATGCAAATTAAAACTACACTGAGATAACACCTAACTCCAGTCAGGAAGGCTATCATCAATAACTCAAAAGAAAGAAAACAAAACCTCACCAGAATGGTAAAAAATATTTTCAAACTTTATGTCTTACAAAGGCCAAAAAACTAGGATATACAAGGAAAAAAATGCCAAAAAGCAAAAAAAAAAAAAAAAAAAAACAGACAGCCCCATTATAAAGTGAGCTAAAGATCTGAATAAACACTTTTAAAAAGAAGACATATAAGCAGGCAACAGATACATGAAAAATTGCTCAGCCTCACTAGTCATCAAAGAAATGCAAATTAAAACTACACTGAGATAACACCTAACTCCAGTCAGGAAGGCTATCATCAATAACTCAAAAAACAACAGATGCTGGAGAGGATGCAGCAAAAAGGAAACACT
This sequence comes from Tarsius wallacei, assembly GCA_963574415.1. Classification (NCBI taxonomy): domain Eukaryota; kingdom Metazoa; phylum Chordata; class Mammalia; order Primates; family Tarsiidae; genus Tarsius; species Tarsius wallacei. The sequence continues at coordinate 470 of CAUYQG010165706.1, forward strand.
TTTACACTGTTGGTGGGAGTGTAAACTGTACAGCCTCTGTGAAAAACAGTGTGGAGATTCCTAAAAGATCTAAAAATTGACCTTCCATACAACCCTGCAATCCCCCTACTGGGAATATACCTGGAAGAACTGAAATCACTCTATAAAAATGATACCTACACACGTTTGTTTATCACAGCATTGTTCACAGTAGCAAGAACATAGAACCAACTGTGCTGCCCATCAAAGAGGACTGGATAAAACAAATATGGTACATATACATGATGGAATATTACGCAGCCATAAAGAAGAACAAAATCATGAAATTCACAGCAACCTGGACGGATTTAGATTCTATAATACTGAGGGATCTTTCACAGAAACAAAGAACTGAGTATCACATGCTCTCACTCATAAGCGGACCTTGAACAATTATCATAATACTATAAGAAAAGGATTGGCAGTAGTGGGAAATTGCCAGGAAGTGGGTGGGGAAAAGGGATTGGCAGTAGTGGGAGTCTGCCTGGGGAAGGGGAGGCACACTTCATCAACAAGGGTACCTGCATAATGAACATTTGTATACCTAACCCTGAATTGTACCCCACATCTTTAAAATTTAAAAAAATAAAAGTTAAAAAAAGAAACTGAGTCTGAAATACAAATTAAAACTACCAAAGTATGAAGAGTTTTTAATATATTTCCAAGCAATTAACAGTTTAGATTTTATAGTTAAAAACATGGGTACAAAGTGCTTAAATTGTATGTTACCAAGTAATACCAATATAAAACATCAGTTAGCAAGTATTCACTGTCCTTCCAATGACTAGAAATTAGTCCATATTGTTGCTTTTATGTAAAATAGATCATAAATATTTTAAATGCATAACATATCAACGTATATTATTGGCTGGGCATGGTGGCTCATACCTGTAATCGTAAGCATTTTGGGAGGCCAAGACAGGAGGATCTCTGAGGACAGGAGTTTGAGATTAGCCTGGGCAACATAGAAAGACCCTGTCTCTACAAATAAAGAAAATTTTTAAAAAAAATAGCTGGGTGTGGTGGCATGCACTGTAGTACCAGCTACTCAGGAAGTAGAGGTGGGAGGATCATTTGAGCCCAGGAGGTCAAGGCTATAGTAGTGAACCATGGTCCTGCCACTGTATTCCAGCCTGGATGACAGAGTGAGACCTTGTCTCTTAAAAGTAAACAAATAAAAATAAAAGAGAGAGAGAGAAAGAGAGAGACAGACAGAGAGAGAGAGAGAGAGAGAGAGAATGTAAATAACTGAAGGAGAATAGTGCTCTCTGTTACCCTTGCAGTGCTCAGTTTACAGAAAAGACACTGAGTAGGAGGTTCTAATGCAGAGGCAAAATGGAAGAATCACAGTGGGAAAAGAGAGTGTAAGTAAACTTGAAAAGGCAAATAAAAATGTTAAGGTAGAGTTAAGAAATTTCCACTTGGTCCGAAAAGCAATAGATAGAGAAAGGGACTGAGAGGCAGGGACAGAAGCAGAGATCAAGACCCAGTGGACAGAATGGCCTCGACAGTCAGTCTGGGAAGGATTTTGCTATCATGTTAAATATTCCTAAGAATGAAAAGGCAGTAACTCCAGGAAAACAGGACAAAGGGAAGCTGGAACCTTCCAGATAGGAAGTAGCATGCATACAGTGAGAGCAGCAGACAAGTGGCGAACACTCTGATGAGCTGACCCAGAATGATCTGCTCACAGAAATTGAAAACTGGGGAAGAGTGCCTAATGCATTTATCTCTCAGCCTTTTTGTTCCCATCGTGGTGTCATTTCGTTATTGTTGTTCACACCATATGCTATCCTAATTAGACCATAAACCTGAGTCTGATTTGAAGGAAAAGGCTGAGAAGTAAAAAAAATATCTGCTGATTCAAAGTACAACCTTCAGCTATTTCGGTACAAGACAGCCTTGATCATCCAAAATAAATAAATGAAGCAACCGCTGCCAGGATGTGAATGTCAGAGGCATTTATTTACACACTCATCCTAGATTGACCAAAATCCGAAAGGTTCCAAAATGCATTTATTTTAATGAATTATTTCATCCACTAGCAAAATGATCAGTATTCAATAAGATTTATTTAACAAAGAAAACACCAAAATTTGGAACTCTGAAAATTAAAGTTATCAAGCTACTTCTGAGAAAGAAAGGAGTGTTCTTAACCATGAAACAGTAAGTATTCCAAGTAACAGTGATAACAACTGAGAGTGTTTATTACCCAAGGAAACAGGCAAAAGCAAAAGTCATTCAGCTGGTCTAAACATCCAAGACCAAAATCAACTGAACTATGTTTTCCTCAGTTTTTGCCTTGTCTCTCCAGTGTGTCTCTTTTTCTAGTACTTTCTCCTGTAGTTTCACCATTTCTCTATCTTGACCCTTCATTTCACAAGACGTCTTTTCAGACCCTCTCTTTTTATGCATACATCCTTTCTCCTCCTGATTTCGGAAAAATGCAATGTCATATTAGAAGAATATGGATTTCTACTGATTTTGGCAAGGTAGGAATGAAACATGCTACAGGCAAAAATTCACATTCACATTCTAGTGTTAGATGCAAAACCATTAAAATTCAAAAAAATGAGCTGAAAATGAATTTGAAATAGTAGCTATTGAAATGCCTGTGGTGTAGATCAAGACTAAATTGCTAATATAGCTATGCCCTTTGCCTTCTCATTCACAGTCACCAAAAATTGCCACCTCTTTATTTATGAAAGGATTTTTATCTCTGCTGAACTCACATAAGTTGCAAAATGATGTTCCACACATAAATTAAGCCTCTGCTCCACTTCTGTTTCATAAAAATTTTAGTGTACTTTGAAAGTCAATACATTTATTAATAACATTTTTGCCCTCAGTCATTATTTTTGGAGCCTTAATACTTACTTTTTAAGAATATTTACCCTGGAGTTATCTTTTTGTTTCCATAGCCTAATATTTCAAGCTAAGAACAGAGAGAATGTTTAAGATATGTTCCCATTAAAACTATGCCTTCCCAACAAGATTCACCAACACAGTGCTTGGCTTTCAAGAATTTTTCATGCTAATTAGGCTTATCCTGCTAAGAAGTACGAAACATGTTTCTTTGAGTCGTGTGATGACTAACTGTGCACATATAAATTGGGTGGTAATTGAAGCAAGAACATGAATGAGTCAGTCAAATGTCTAGAGGATGAAAAGAGAAGTGGACCAGCACGCACTCTTTGGAGAGGATGAGCTAACAGCAGACCCAGCAGTCAAGTCAACCTCACTTTTCCTGCAGCTAAAATGTCATCAGCTTTGTTGGACTGGCTGAGTCCCCAGATTAAAATCAGATGCTGGCAGGGAACACCCATGCAAAAAGTCAGGCACAGTTTCAGGGAATACTAGAAAGCAAATGTAGCTCTTTTTTTCATTTTGAATTAAGACTTAAGAGGACTGTGGCATATATTTTTTTTCTGGTTATTCCATAATTCTCAATATTTGCAACTTTCATAAATTCTGTTTACTTTCCTGTGAACGAAATTCACAGGAAACTTTTTAACAACTGTACTGTAAAATAAGGGTTAGAAATCTCAAACGGTTCACCAGCATTCCAGAGGGGAAAGGAATCCAAGACAAAGAAAGGTTATAAGAACTGTAAAAGGGAGAAGAGAAAAATACAAGCAGGTCATGCTCTTAGTGGGAGGAAAGAAATAAGGTCTTGGCTTATGAATCCAGGATCTGGAAAGATAAAGATAGCATCAATTGCCCTCGTTTCATGAGGATGCGAGACCCAGCAGGGAGAGACTTGGCCTGGGTAGCAAAACAAAGAATGTCCTGACACACAATGGAGACTTGCTGGGGTTAATTTCACAGTGAAGTTTGAAGGGCAAAAACGAATAAGAACTTTTTTTGTGTGTGTCCCTTTTAAAGGGAACTTTCCCTCACCAAAGTCTTTTGATTATTTCAAGAAATGAAAGACGAAAAAAAAGGGGTCCCAAAAAGAAAACAACCATGGGAGTCTAGTCCTTAGGGAGATTTGAAATGGTGAATCCACACCTCCTAAAGCTTAGTGTTCATGTAGACCAGCCAGCTGAATTTAAGGTACAGACATGATGGGAAACACAGGGCTAATAATTATCCCCAAATCTAAGGCTCTGAAATCAGGGCTGTTCTTTAATCATCAATGCTTTCTGCAAAGGAATCCTCCTGAAGAACGTCAGATGGACATGCAACCTACAGAGTTTAGGGTGGTGCACCGGTGCTGATTCCAGTTCTCTTCCTAAAGGTCTTTGTGGCAGGAGGAGGGAAGATTCTACCTAAAACTAGACACGTTAAAAAAAATAGTGTAGAGGTAGGAAACAGAGAAGAAGCTGGCTCTTCTTTAAACCCCTAGCAAAAGTATGTCAGCAACCAGGAGAGGAACCAGAGAATCCCAATAATAGATAGCAGTTGTCATTAAGCAACATCAAGTCAATACAAAAAGTTACAATAGGGACAGAAGCAGGAGACGGAGAACCAGCAAAATGACTGCTGGGGCAGAACAGGTGGGAGAGTGGTGAGCTCGGGTACTGACAGAGAAGCCCACAGCACAGGCGCTGGAATGAGAGCATTTTATCTATCTATCTATCTATCTATCTATCTATCTATCTATCTATCTATCTATCTATCTATCTATCTTCTACCTCTATTTAGACGTTATTATCTATCTATTTCTATTTAGATGTTATTTTATTTTATTTATTTCACATAGATTCAGAGGGTACAAGTGAATGTGTGTTACATGAGCATATTGTGTATTGGTAGGGGCTTCTGGTGATCCCATGCCCCAAAGAGCAAACATGGTATCCAATAGGTATCTTTCTCTCCTGTCCCATCCTAGTGTCCCTGGTGTCTATTCTTTCTATTGTTATATCCATGTGTATCCATTGTCTAACTCCCACATAAAGCAAGAACATGTGGTATTTAATGTTTTTGTTCCTAAATTGTTTCAGTTAAGATAAAGATCTACAGTTTTATCCATGCTGCTGTAAAGGACATGGTTCTGTTCTTTTTTTTTTTTGGCTGTGTAATATTCCAGGATGTAAATGTATCCCATTTTCTTCATCCAGTCAACTGTTGAATGCACATAGGCTGGTTTCAAGACTTTGCTATTGTGAACAGTGCTGCAATAAACACATGGGTACAAGTGTCTTTTTATATAATGATTTATTTTCCCCTGAGTGGAAGCATTTACTATCATACAAGGAGAATCAGAGGATGAAAAGTGCTTCCAGGGAATCATTCTTCTGCTAAGCGCTCGTGTTAAAAGTTATATTTGGAAAGTTTTTCAAAAGCATTTTATACATCTTTGATTGCTCTGTCCCCTCAGTTTCCCTGTCCAGCCCTGCGGCCCTTTGGTGTGGGAGAAGTTGCATATGGTCTGGAGCTGGACCATCAAGGTTCACATTTGCTGTACACACACTAGCTGTATGCCCTCAGTTAGATCACTCCACCACTAGTGCTTCGGGTTTTTTGCTTATGAAATGCAGATAGTAAAAGCATCCATTATACATTTCTTGTGAAAATTAAGTGCTGTAATCTTCAAACTATGAAGCAGTTTCTAGCACCTGGCTTGTGCTCCGTGAGTGTCAACATATGTCAGCTATCATCATCATTGTTACTACCATTATTATTAAAGTAAGACTTAAAGACAGAGGGTAAAGAAGAGCTGTGAGGAACGAGACAAGCAAGGGTTAAAATGAGAGACAGCAAGGAACACAGTGGTTTTCAGCTTCTCAGACACAGAAGAGTAGAGTGATCTTTGTCAAAGAACAACTCCGTTGACTAGAAGTTGTTCTTCAAGAGAAATATTATATTTAGGTCATTTCTATAAACAGAAATTTCTTTTTTCATATGTAACTTGACACAAATAAGATATCCCAGTTTAATATTTTAATATGTGAGCTGGGTCCTTGATGAAAATGAAACTCCCTCAAGAAAAAATCACACTATTTAGAGAAAATAGTGGCTTTCTCCTCTCAGCATGGCCACCCACACATCCAACCTGGTCACAAGGATCCACACCTACAGCTAAAATGGTGAGGCACAGTTGAACATTGAAAGTTTCTGAAGCTTGAGAACACTAATAAAAAGCCCCCTGATTCCACCAGCAAATTCATTAGTGGAAAAACATGTACCTAGCATTCAAGTAATCTTATTGTTATATAAAATTATTTTCTTAAATCTGATGCCTTCTTGTATGGGATGAAAGTATTGTGTCATATAATTATTATAATTTTTGTGAAGTTAAATTAATTTAAAACAGTGTGATAGAGCTTAGTACACATTTTACATCTTGCAAAATACATTAGAATACGATTAGTATGCAGTACTCCATCTCAACTGGAAAAGAAAGAAATCAGTGTGACCAATGGAAATGCTATTTGCCATTAACTAGCTGAAACAGCAGCAGGTCTAAAGTATCTGCATCTCATTCTGGATTTAATTATTGCAATAACATCTCATTTGCTTCAAGGTATTACAATTATCTTCTGTTTTAAATTGAAAGGTATTTTAGAATGAATGCAGTTAATGAAGCAAAAGGTTCAAAATGTCCAGAGCATTGAGCTTTATAGTAGAACAACCTACATTTTAAGCAAATTCTTACTCAAAGAGAGCATGCGGAATGCATTTCCTTTCATCAAAACTCTAGTATATGTGCCAAGAGAGATTTTTTTTTCTGATTTCAATGTTATTAAGGAAAAAACATGTCATTAAGTACAAATTAATAATAGGCATTGACATTGATCAAGTTATAAAAAAGCACATTTTCAGAATTTCATAAGATACTATTTGTGAGTATGAAATATTAATTTCCAGTAAGATACTACTATTTCAAAAATGAAATCAAATTAAGTTTCAGATCCAATATGTATCAAGAGTAAGACATTGTCTTGTTCTGAATTAGCTATTCTTGAGATAATTGAAAATATTAAAAGAAAAAATTCAGCTCTGATGTCAGTGGTTAGGCTGTTTTAACTGCTAGACCACTTTAATTAGATGTCTTTGGGTTTTTGTTTCCTAAAAATCTAACAATGTGAGATGTTTCAAACTTATGCTAATTGTACAGATGGTAAATATCCATAACTGGCTTCCTTTAGGAAACTGCATTAGAGAATGTTATTTTTCTAGGTAGGGATTTCATGAGTACAGGAAACAGGAATGATCTCAAGAAAGACCAAGTCAAGGCCGAGTAAGCCCCTGACAGAGAAGACATGGGCCTAGGACTTGGACACTAAATTTAGGGGGCTTGGGGAAAATGTTTTAATTTCTTATAAAATCAGAAGGAGAAACATGAATGTAGTATGAATGTAATCTAGCCTAGGTTATATTTCTCTTCTTTTTTCGTATTTAGACAGGGCCTCTGTTGCTCAGGCTGGAGTGTAGTGGCATGATCATGGTCTCCCTTCTCCAAAAGTTATTCTAGTACAGATTGGGATTTGAGTCTTCTTGAAAGGGAGCAACCTAATCCCAGTGTCCCCTCCTCCTTTCCTTTTAAATATATATGTGTGTTTGCTTGAAGAATCATGATGGAGTCAAATGGTGTAGGTTTCTAATTCTAGGTCTCACTCTATATCAGTTAGTGTCCTGCCTGGGATCAGACGGCCATGTTTACTTGAAGAAGGTTTAATGAAGGGGTTATCTAGAGGCAAGAGCAAGGACAAAAGGGCTAACCTGAGATGGAGAAACACTCAGGGACTAATGTTAAAGAAATAACTGAGCTGGACTGTGGCAAACAGATTTTATTCAGCAACTTTATTGCAATGGGGGGAAAAGATCTGGGTATATAACTGAACTCAGTTCTGAACACAGCATAGACAAGTGAGGATTTACTGCAAAGGAGCAGAGTGGGGGTAAATGGATGTAAAATTACTAAGAGAAAACATCAAGAGAATGGGTGATTCTGGTGAAACCAACTTGATGGGATTCTTGCTGAAGGCAGGCTAGGGTGACCTCACATCACTTGGAGGATGGTGGCAGATGGAGAAGTGCATCAGATATAAACATCGATTAAATATTGGGGGGGCGGTTCTCTCTAAACTGACTTATCAGGATTTTTGCTAAAACTGGATGATGCAAAGATGGACACACAAGTCCAGAGGCCCAGGTGTGGTGGAGAAAAGCATTCAGAAGAGACTGACTGCCCTTTGGTCATGGAGAGAGTCTTGTCACTAGCAACAATGAGGGACTCTTATGACCCTCGAAGGAGCAAAGGGAAGGAGTATCACAGGGTCTGGGGCTTAGAGGCCTGAAGCCACTGCTACAACTGTGTCCCAGAAATGAGGGAGCTGGGCTTGGAGAGGGCTGTGAGAGAAGAAATGCCTCAACAGGCCATAAAAGATATGGCATGTGATTAAGGCAGAACACAATTATTTTGGTGAACATAATATTTTACTACCTCACCTGAGGAAGAGAAGCTCATTGCGAATGGTGGCAGGGGCTGTATGTGCCCAGCACACACGTACATCTGCATATTGGGTGGTGTTGCTTGAGCTTAGGCTCTGATCCGGATGGCCTGTACTCTGTCGTTTATCAACTGTGTGGCTTTGGGCAAGTTACTTAGTATCTGCTCATTAAATCCACATGTGTATGATGGGGATCATGATATGTTTTGTTGGTGTATAGTATGAGATGTGCAAGTTAAGCTCTGAGAATAAGTCTGGGACTTATTAAGCACTAATTAAATGTTTGTATTACTACAAGGAGCTGTAATAATTTTTTCCAGTGCACATATAATATGGTATATATACTCATAAATAGTCTAGTATAATTAAGATATTTTCTGATGAAAGGATTTGCTGACTATGACTATATGAGGGACACACACACACACACAAACAGATTAAGATGTCATCTTTTTGTTTTTGTGTGGATTGGTCTTGAAACAGGTAGAACTTGAGACTAAATCACATCTTGTTGGATTGTTGTGCTCTAAGATATGTTTCTTCCTAGCAGTATGTGTACATTTTCCCAAATACCTTAAGAAACTCTTTTAGGTAAATATTTTCTGTTATAGTAAGGTAAAATCACTTGTGTGTATCTGTGTGTGTGTGTGTGTGTGTGTGTGTGTGTGTGTGTATGTGTGTGTTTGGAAGAGAAGATATTTTGACTATAAAAAATAATTTAGCATAAAAAGTCATTCTCAGTGAAAAACAAATGAGTTTACTTTTACTTATGTGTCTTTTGTTTCCATTTAGCATGTTCAAGAAACAAAACCCAGTCAAATGAACTAAAGTTTAAAATATGGTTTCCTGCATGCATGAGACTAATCAAATAATTATACTTGTAAACCATTGAGAAATAATATTTGTTCTTACTAAAAATAAATTCATCAATTCATTCTAATCATAATATGAAGGAAATAGGAGAATAAAATTGAGTGAATTATTTTTAGGAAGAAACCAGTAGTGTGAGGACTGTTAAGAGTTCAGTGATTATGACTCACCACTTCCACTCTGATGAGAGAACCAGTCAGTGCTCAGGGACTCAAGAGGGACAGTCAGGCATATGGAAGGACAATTAGACCAAGTCAGATAGTTCTGGAGATCTTACAGGGAAGTCAAAGAGCCCCAGAGGCTGAGATCCTGCAAGAGGGTGGGTAAGTAGAGATATGAACGGGGATTTTTAAAAAACCCCTGAAATTATCTTTTGGAGGGTGGGCTGCTTGTAGTACAGGCTTCCCCCGCTACGTAAGTTTTCTAGGAGCCCAATGGGATCAGTGTGCCAGCTAGCGTTGTTGTGAGAGGCTGCATTCAGCTTCAGTGAATTTTTTTTGGAGATTCTTTCAACATATTTGCCCGTTTCATGATGGGTGACCTATGAGTGCACTGCCCACACTACGCTGAGTGTTCAGCAGCTTTTAACCAAAAAACAGCATGACCTCTGTGCCCCACCCTCCCTATTCACACAATCTCACCTCAAGCGAGTTTTTTGTGTTTCTCAGATGAAAAAAAGGCCTCAAAGGGAAACATTTTGCCAATGGGGAAGAGGTGAAACAAAAATGACAGAAGCACTAAAAGGTTTAAAAAATGATGAGATCAAAAACTGTTTTGAGCAGTAGAAAAAGCATCTCAGTAGGCGTATTCCATTGAATGGAGAGTACTTTGAAGGTGACTGAAGTTTAAATGTGTAAGAACAAATATACAATTTTTTAACAAATAAGTTCCAGTTTTGGGGGTTCCCCCATTTTACAAGAAAATCAAGTCACAGAGAAGTGAACAGCAGAGCAGCCCTGAAAATCGAGCAAGGAACAGAAAGATGAATTTCTGGAGATAGTCTAGTAATTCTGAAGCACTGCAGTAACCTTTGCGGTGGGAATCCATGAGACAGTCACATAACAGACCCTGTTCTTGAGCCAGGGCTGATCTGTGCCTTGCTTGGCCAGAGACTATTTTGACTTTGTGGTCCCCTTCCTCCAAAAATAAGAATAAGATTATACTGTAACATTAGTATAAGAAGAAATATGGCCAGGTGCAGTGTTCTCATGCCTGTAAGCCCAGTATTTTGCAAGGCTGTGGTGAGAGGATCACTTGGGCCCAGGAATTCAAGATCATGTCTCTGGGATTGGGGGGCGGGGGGGAGACAGATATGGTGGTGTATGCCTGTATTTCCAGTTACTTGGGAGGCTCAGGTGGAAGGATTGCCTTAGCCCAGAAGGCAATCAGAAGATCATCAGTCAAGAATTCCAATGTATTGAGTATTTACTCTGTGCACAGGGAGATGGAAACAGCAGTAAATAAGCATTGGGCAAATGACAATCCCTGCAGTCTTTGAGTTTAAATTCTGGTGGAGAAAATATACAAGTAAACATTGTATTGAGTGCTACAGGGCATTATTTTGATGAAAATGATGTAGTTGGGTCAATCTTCAGGTTTGGAGTAATAGACCTAGAGGAAATGAGTATTAAGTTGGCATCTAAGAATGAAGGGTAACTGGACAAGTAAAAAAGAAAAAAGAACACTCCAGAAAAAGGAACAACCAAAAGATCTGTAATATGTTTCAGACACAATACTTCAAAAATGTAACATTATTTTCTTCTGTAACTATGTTTAAATGCATTTTGTAACCTTAATAATATTTTACAGGATTTCTCTAAGTAGTTAACTGTAATAAACATACACAATATGACTAAATATCACTATAGAAGAAAGTACATTAAAAATATATTGTCTATGACATAGCTGAATTACTAACTGGATGTTAACTTGCTTTTAGTGACTGGTTTTTAATTTAAATTTGAGATAGAATTATACCTAATGTTATAGGACTTTTTAAAATGGAATTTTAAACTTTCCTTTTAAAAGAAGCCCTTGCCACAAAGCAAGACTCTCATATGGCAAGAATATTTAGTGCTGATTTATCAGACTATTAAAACATAATTACATACACGTGGATTCCAATTAAACTGAACATTTTGGAGTGTTTGTTTGTTTGCTTTTTGGAGTCAACCTGTACTTTCTGCCTCTCTATTGTGGCTGCTCTTGAAGTAAAATAATTTGGTTCTTATGACTTCAGTCAGAAGGGGGAAATATCTGATTACTGAGACAGGAGACAGTGAACTGTGACCTCAATAGACTTCTAATCTAAAAGTTATTGATAGAAATATTTTCTAAAAACAGTGAAAAGCCTTAAAGTGGGTGAATTTAAATTTGTTGCTGTTAAAAATAGCTGCTTCCTAGAGCATGCTGTTCTCTTCTTAACTTTTAATGAACTCTTGAAAGCTCACTTGAGAATGATAATCAGGTTGGCATTATTCTCTAAGTGCCCCAAGTCTAAAAACAGAGCAAAACTTTTAAAACAACAAAGATATAATATTTGAGATTAATAAATACAGGTACTTTAATACCATTATGTTTACCTCAATATTTCAGGAATCCTCTTTCTTATATTTTATGACAAACATGGACAATCTTCAAATTGAATGTGAACAGCGCTTCAAAATAATTGATGTTTAAAATAATGAAATGTTATTCAATGTTAAAATACTGTATAAATAATCAAATAGGTTATTAACATGTTTTAAGGACTTACATATTGACTCTTCACCTGGTAAAGCCTCCTTTAAATGTAGTATATAAATAACAGCATATTAATTTCAATGAATGAGGCTCTTTTTATTTAATGTTTTAGGCATTTCATAAACATATCAAATCTTTGAATCAAGATAGTTCACTGATTATAGCCATACTTTATTTTAGAAAATTAGAAATAATTAATAATTTTTGGTAGTATAATCGTGATTTTTAAAAAAATTTTCAAGTAGGAATCTGGCCTTTATGATACTCAAAATTTAAAAAGTATACTCCTTTGATTCACACCATGGAAGCAGTTTATGGGAGAATGTTTAAATTGTATTAAAATTTGCTTTTTAAAGAAAGTTGGTTGAGAAATTGAGGATTTGTTTCTGGAATCTCAATTCTATTCCATTGGTCTATATGCCTGTTCCTGTACCAATACCAAGCTGTTTTGATTATTGTAGCT
>CAUYQG010165715.1:0-18758 GCA_963574415.1 Tarsius wallacei
GAAATCTTTGTATGAAGATGCCGAGGTAGTTCATCTTTTTTGTTGCTATTGTGAATGGGATTGTGCTTTTTATTTGGTTCTCTGTGTGGTTTGTTGTTGGTATATAAGAATGCGACTGTCTTTTGCACATTGATTTTGTACGTGGGACTTTGCCAAAGTCCTTTATCAGTGCGAGCAGGTTTTTTGACAGATTCTCTTGGATTTTAGAGGTATAGGATCACACCATCAGCAAAGAGGCATAACTTGACTTCCCCTTTTCCTATTTTCAATAGCAAAAGCATGGAACCAACTACGCTGCCCATTGAAATTGGACTGGATTAAAAAAATGTGGTACATATACATGATCAGATATTATGTTGCCATAAAGAAGGATTAAATTATGGACTTTGCAGCTACTTGGATGGATTTGGAGTCTATCATACTCAGCGATCTATCCCAGAAACCAAGAACTGAGTACTGTATGTTCTCACTCATAAGTGGATCCAGAACACCTAACATAATACTGCAAAAAAGAGATTGACAGTAGAGGGACACTGCCAGGAAGTGTGGGGGGAAGGGCGGGGGCAGTGGCAGTGGCACATAACATCAATAAGAGTACCTGATCCTAATCCAGGCTAAGTGAGGTCCTATGGGAGGTCCAAAATTTCACCTGTGTTTCAACCACTTATGTACACAATCCTGACTTGTACCCCACAACTTTAAAATAAAATTAAATTTAAAAAGAAAAGAATATTATGAGATCAAAAAAAGATTTATAATTGCACATTTGTTTTTCAAAACTTCTAAACATTAATGCCGGTCTTTCTACTGGACGCTATGGTTTGAGAGCTCAGGGACTTTTTGGTGTATGAATGTGTGTTTGGTTACTACTGATTTGCATATATCTAGCACCTTGCCTGTTATCTATTGACACGTACCCTGCCTGCATGTATCCATACTGCCTAGAGTACTGTAAATGCTCAACAGTGAAATGCTTTGAAATGACTATGTGGAATATCCTGCAACAATGTCCTTGGACCTAAGTTGATAGTGTTCATTTCTGAAGGGATCTTTCATTAAAAAAAACCAGAAGACAAAGGGTACAAAGGCACATAGGATATTGCAAAACTTCCCTGAAGAGCCATGTTCCTTAATGTTATTATATTTTAAAATTTTAGTGGTTACTCAGAATGAGGAGCAAATGTGGGGCAACAATGAGTTGTCCCCAGGAAGCCAGAGGACTTTACTTTTAGTTTTAGTGAGAATATTCAGGAAATAAAGCCTGATTTACTAGATTTGGGTCATGTGCTTATGCCTGAACCAAAAATCACTTTGGCTGAAGGCCTAAAATTGCCCTGATTAGCTAAGCCTGTTTATGCCTACCCTTATGGCAAGGGGAATGTTTTCTGTCATCAGATTGGAGGTGGGCTGGTAGCAGAAGCATCGGAAACAACCAAAATTTAATAGCTACCATAGTCTTGTAGGCAAGATTGGCCTTGTAATAAGAAAGTTAGGCTCATGCTATCTCAGTGGAAAATGCTCCCTAAAATCTTCTTTCTGATCATACTTTGGTTTCTCATGTTGCTCTGTTTGTTACAAGATAATACGTTATTTGTGATGGTTTATTTAATAGTTATATTTCTTAGCATAAATTAATACACTAGCATTCTAGTTTATACATCAGCTCTGTGATCTTGGTTAAAAGTGTCTGTCCTTATGGACAGATCCCTTCTCAAGGTGTCAACAATTCAGTGATTAGCTTTCAAACCTAACCTGAATCTCAATGAATTTACCTTTGGGAGAACCTGACAAGAAGGTCAAAGAGCTGTAGCTCAATGACATCTTGACTCACCTCAGTACCTCTATTTGACCTTCAATTCACAGAAAATGTGCATAAGAATTAAACAGACATTATAAATGTGTCTTAAACAATCAGGGTCCAGATGTCATCTAGAGATGGTCTCTTGGAGTATCAAAACTTTTCTTCCTAGTGTCTTCTTCTTGCTTTTCCCACTCCTTGTCCTTTTGTATGTATAACTCTTCAAGAGAGTAGGGACTGTGTCCCATATACTGCTGTATCCTCAGTGCTGAGCCCAGTGGTTGCACATCAATAGCAGCTCAGTAAATATTTGTTGAATGAGTGAACGAATTCCTGACTTTTTTCATTTTGCTTTTCCGTCTATGCCCTTCTACTCGGGTAGAAGTAATTTAAAAATTCAAGTTTTCCAAGATTTTAGATGCATGTTTCTTCCATATTTTTGTGATATGTCTCACTATTGGAAATGGAAAACCATCTTGTTCTTTTCATTGCACTGCTGACCACACTGATTATTCCACATCCTTAACAAAACTTATTTTTCCTTGAAAAGATAGTCAAGTGTTTGAATTACCTGCTTCTTTAAAGCCTTCTCAGTTGTCAGGCTTTCCTTTTGGAAGCAAAGAGTTCATTAAAATTGGATGAAGAGCATACAGCTTCCTGTTGCTAAACTGTCAGCCCTGGAAAAGAAATAGTGAAGACAAACCAAAGCTTTCAAGAGATCATGTTCTTGCTGACTGAACTGATAAAGCAGTCCAGACACCCCATGAAAATCTCAAGCATTGCCAGTTCACACAAATGAGCTGAAAAATGTTAGTTTTAACTGTGACATTTCTTTTGAAAGGCAATCCCTTTCCTTAGTTTGTGTGTGTTATTTCGTTTTAGATTCAGTATCTCTGGCTAGGGCCACTTTCTGGTTCATAGATGGCACCTTCAGGCTGTGTCCTCACATAGTGGAAGGAGAAAATTAGTTCTCTGGGTCTCTTTTACAAATCACTAATCCCAATCAGAAAAACAGGGCTTTTATGACTTAATACCCACTTTAGTTCTCCACCTTCAAATACCATCACCTTGGGGGTTAGTATTTCAACATACATATTTGGGGGTGGGCACAAACATTCAAAACATAGCACTTTCCATTGAATGGTAGATACTATTTCTCCAGCTTGAATCTTGGCTGGTGTTGTAACTTGCTTTAACCAATAGAATGTGACTGACACAATGTTTTGGGAGTTCTGGAACTTAAGCCTCAAGATACCTTGAAGCCTCTTCTGCCTTCACTTTCTTGGACTTAGATGCCATATAAACACCATATAAACATAATCTACTGAATAATGAGGAATCATGTGAAAAGAGATGTCTTAGACTTCCAACCATTCCCATCTGAGTCTCAGACATGCGAATGGAGCCATCACAGAAATCACCAAGTAGAGGAATTTTGAAAACTGTACAAATACATGGAAATTAAAGAAGGTGCTCCTGAATGATCATGAAGAAATTAAGACAAAACAAATTCTTGAAACAAATAAAAATGGAAACACAATATGTCAAAAAGTATGAAATACAGCAAAAACAGTGCTAAGTGGGAAGTTTATAGGAATAAGAGCCTACATCAAGAAAGTAGGAACACTTCAAAATAAACAACCTAATGATACGCCTCAAGGAACTAAAAATGAACAAACCAGACATGAAATTGCTAGAAGGAAAAAAATAATAAAGATTAGAACAGAACTAAATCAGAGACTAAAGAAACAATAAAAAGAATCAATGAGACAAATTTGTTTTTTTGAAAAGATGACAAAATTGATAAACTTAGCTAGACTAAGCAAAAAAGAGAGAGGACTAAAATAAAATCAGAAATTAAAAAAAGACCCTACAACTAATAATACAGAAATACAAAGGAACGTTAGAGATTAACATGAACAACTTTACATTGAAAAATTGGAAAACCTAGAGAAAATGGAACAATTTCTAGACACATACAACCTACTAAGATTGGACCAGGAAGAAATGGAAAATGTGAACAGACCAATGACAAGTAATGAGATTGAATCAGTAATAAAGCATCTCTCAATAAAGAAACACTCAGAGCTAGATAATTTTACTGCTAAATTCTACCTATCATATAAGGAAAAAATAATAATTTTTTTTCAAATTATTCCAAAAAAATTGAAGAGGATAAAATTCTTTTCAAGTAATTTTGTAAGGCCAGTATTACTCTGATCATAAAGCCAGACAAAAACACAACAACAAAAAGCTACATGCCAATATCCCTGGTGAACATAGACATAAAATTTCTCACCAAAATACTTGCTAACCTAATCCAAAAACACAACCAAAAATACAATACCATAGTACCATGGACAAGTGAATTGTATCACAGGGATGCAAAGATGCATCATATGCAACATATGCAAATCAATAAATGTGATACATTGCAACAATGGAATGAATAACAAAAACCATGTGATTATCTCAATAGATGCAGAAAAAGCATTTGATAAAATCCAAAATTTGTTTATGATAAAAGCTCTCAACAATTTAGGCATAGAAGAAACATACCTCATCATGGTAAAGGTCTTATGAATGGAGAAAAGCTGAAAGTCTTTCCTCTAAGAATCAGAACAAGATAAGGTTGCCTACTTTTACCATGCTAATCCAACATAGTACTGGAAATCCTAGTCAGAACAATCAGACACAAGAAAGAAATAAAAGGTGTCTAAATTGAAAAAGAGGAAGTCAGATTGTCCCTCTTCTCAGGTGACTTAATATTATATATAGAAAAAACTAAAGACTCCACCAAAAAACTCAGAATTGATCAACATAATCAGTAAAATTGCAAGATACAAAATCAATATACAAAAATTAGTAGAATTCCTATACATCAATAATAAACTAGCTGAAAAAGAAGTCAATTCCATTGATGATAGCTACAAAAAACCTAGGAATAAGTTTATAAAAAAAGCAAAAGGCCTCTGCAAGAAAAGTTACAAAACACTGATGAAAAAAATTGTAGGTGACACAAACAAACGAGAAGACATTCCATGGATAGGACACGTTAATATTGTTGAAATGACCATACTATCCAAAACCATCTACAGATTCAATGCAATACCCATCAAAATACCAATGAAATTCTTCACAGAAATAGAAAAACAATCCTAAATTTTGTATGGAACCGCAAAAGACTCACAATAGTCAAAGTAATACTGAGTAACAAGAGCAAAGCTGTAGGCATCACGCTAACTTCAAAATATACTGCAAACTATATGTACTATAGAACTATGGTATTGACATCAAAACAGACACATAAACCAGTGGAACAAAATAGAAAAATAAGAAATAAATCAACATATTTACAGGAATTGTTTTTTGACAAAGACACCATGAACATTCAGTGAGGCAAGGACATCTCTTCAATAAATGGTGCTGAGAAAATCCATATGCAGAAGAATGAAACTGTATTCCTCCCCTATCTCTCACTATACAAAACAAATAAACTCAAGATGGAGTAAATACTTAAGTGCAAGACCTGAAACTATAAAACTACCAGAAGACAACACAGAGGAACCACTTCAGGACATTGGTATAGGAAAAAACTGGACTATCTTAAGCTAAAAAGCTTCTGAACAACAAAGGAAACGATCCACAGAGTGAAGAGTCAACTTGTAGAATGGGAGAAAATATTTGCAGGCTGTTCACTGGACAAGGAACATATCCAGAATAGATAAGAAACCCAGACAACTCAATAGTAAGAAGAAGAAGAAAAAAGAAATAATTCCATTAAATGTAGGCAAAGGACATGAAAAGACATTTCTTAAAGGAAGACATCCAAATAGCCAACAGATATATAGAAAAATGCTCAGAACCACTAATCATCAGGTAAATGTAAATCAAAACCACAGTGGGATACCATCTCACTCCAGTAACAATGGCTATTATCAAAAAGACAAAAAATAACAAACCTGGCAAGGATATAAAGAAAAGAGAACACTTATACACAGTCGGAGGGAATGTAAGTTAATACAGCCATTATGGAAAACCGTATGGAAGTTTCTCAAAAAACTAAAAATAAAACTACCATATGATCTAGAAATTTCCCTGCTGGGTATTTATCCAAAGGAAATAAGCCAGTATATAAAAGGGACATCTACACCCCCATGTTCATTGCAATATTACTCAAAATAGCAAACATAGGAATCAACTTAAGTTTTCATCAACAAATAAATGGATAAAGAAAATATGGTGTGTATACACAATGGAATACTATTCAGTCATTAAAATCAATGAAATTCTGTCACTTTTAGGAACATGGATGGAACTGGAGGACGTTCTGTTAAGTGAAATAAACCAGGCACAGAAAGAAAAATATGGCATGATCTCATTGATATGTGGAAGCTAAAAAAGTTGATTTCATGGTGCTAAAGAATAGAATGATAGCTACCAGAAACTGGAAAGAGTGGAGGGGGATGAAGAGAGGTTGGTTAATGGGTACAAACTTACAGTTATGTGGAAGGAATGAGTTCTAGTGTTCAATAGCACAGTAGAGTAACTGTGACTAACAATAATGTATTGTATATTTCAAAATAGCTAGAAGAAAATATCTTAATTGTTCCCAACACAAAAAATACATGTTTGATTTAAATATCTTGATTTGATAATTCTGCACTGCATGCATTGTACCAAAATTCCACATGTACCACATAAATATGTACAATTATTACATATTGTTTTTAAAAAGAAAAAGAGCGTCTCTACCATTTTCTAATAGACTCTTGTACTCCGTAAAAACAACAACAAAAATCATGTTATAATTTATATAACCCCTCTTCCTTTGTCATGCTCAGAAAACAGACCACAGACTGCTCACAGTTCCTAATGAATGTTAACAGAGTCCATAAATTGACAAGTTAATAAAATGTACGTTCTACAAGTTTGGACAAATGTATAAACACATGTATCTGCCATTATAGCCTAATGAGTGATACTAATGTGTCAGTGTAAGCTCATCACTTGTAACAAAATTTACCAAAATTTTTAATTTTCAATATTGTAAATTACACACTACAATAAGTAACTTGTACATGCATCTTTATCACTTGTCAGATTAATTTTCTTGGATACATTCTAAGAAGTAGAATTCTAGGTAAATTAAAACACACATTTTTGGAGATATTTTTTAAATACCCTGGTTGCCATCATAAAAGTGATACCAATTAATAATCTCCTTAATCATTTGTCCTTCTTTTAAATCTTTGACAATCTGATAAAATAAATAATTGCATTTCATTATTATTATTATTTTTATTTTTAGAAAGCAGGATTTATTGAGAGGACAGAAAAGCTCCTACAGCAGGAGGGGACCCGAGGGGGTTGCCCTCATTATTATTTTAACTTGTACTACTTGGATTACTGATGAGGCAGAATAGGGTTTCTTATATTTATCATTATTTTGCATTTTTTAAATGATTTCCTCATTTAGTCACTTCTCAGTTCTAGAGTAGAATCCAAACTACCTCTGACTATGTAATTCAATCTGAAATTTTCCCCAATATTTTATAATTTTACCTGATTTAAACCTGTTCTTTCTTGTCTGATCCTTAGAAAAACATTAGGAATCTAATAATCACCAAAACAAATTCTTTTATATGCTGCTGGCTTTACCAATGTGCTTTGATCTCTTGTCTTTCAGTCTTTTAATACAGTGAAAAGCAACACTTTCAAAATCTGACAGGACAATAATAATGCTTCTTGAGGTTTTGAGTGGAGCAGGGGCTGTGGCAGAGGAGAAGCTCCTGGTCAAAGAAATTGGAGGAGAATAGAGTTAAAGTGTTATTATATAAACTGTGTCAAACTTGTTTTTATCACAGAACCATTTTTTCACCTCTTTGCATTTGTAAGAGTCACGTGTAAATGGCAACCAAGAATAAGGCTGGACTCATGCAAACCCTTAATACACTGTTTGAAAAATCAGTTCAAAATGCATGCCCCGCTAATGGTGTGTCAGAAACATCATCATTTTATGTGAAATATGAAAAGATAATAATAATTGCTAGTATCAATCAGAAATTTCCAGAAATAGAAACAATAGGCTATATAGAAATACTAACATATAAAAAAATATAATATATAATATATTAGTACATAATATACTAATTATACTATATATAAGTATATTATTATACTAATACTATATATTAGTATATATTAGTATATTATATATTGGTCTATAATACTGATATATATAAAATATTATATGTAATAGAACACTATATTTAGAGCATTATATATATACATGTCATATATATATATATATATATATATATATATATATATATATATAAACCAAGAATTGACTCATGCAATTATGAGACTGAGAAGTCCCACAATCCACCATCTGCAAGTTGGAGAACTCAGAAAGCTAGCGGTATATTAAAGTCTGAAGGCCTAAGAACTGGGGAATCTGAGAGTCTGTGTCCCAGTCTAAGTACAAAGGCCTGAGAACCAGAGTGTTGATGTCTGAGGGCAAGAGAAGATGGATGCCCCAGCTCAAAAAGAGAGAGCAAATTTACCCTTCCTATGTCTTTGTGTTCTAGTGGGCCCTCAGTGGACTCAGTGATGTCCACCCAGAATTGAGAGGGCCACTTGCGTCGCTCAGTTCACCAATTCAAATGCTAATCTTTTTCAGAAAGATACCAGAAAAAATAAGCTGCCAGGGGGGTTCTTAGTCCTGTCAAGTTGACACATAAAATTAACTGTTGCATTGCTCAAAATATATCTCTGCATAATTTAAATTCTCTGAATAGAAGGAGCTTCCTTTAAGGTGTCCATTTCCTCAATACACAAGAAGGACTAGAAACCGAAATGTTAAAATTGGGAGAGCCTTTGAAGCATCTGCTCCACCTCAGTTTCCTTATCTGTAAAACGAAAGTTGTGGGTAAGTGAAATATTTTGCCCTGCACCATATTATTCAGAGTAGGAGGAACCCAGCGTTCCTAGATCCAAGCCCTGCAAGTCCTTTTTTGTAGTCATTACCCAAGGTTGCTTGGGGTCGTGACTCTAATATCCAATGTGCATGTGAGCCAGTGCTTTACTCTGAGCAGACCCTGAGTCAGTGTTGGATTGTGAAGCTCCTAAACATTGGCACACTTATGAGATGGTTTCCTATTAGGTTACAGGGTTTATTAGCTACAGTTATTTGTTATATTTTCAAGTTTACGCCTCACAGAGATGACAAAGCTGATTATGACGCTTAAGGCCCTTAAGAATATTTATTGTGGGGAGCTTAAGATTTCTGTTTGCATCATAAAGCGTACTCTTAACGAGAGATGCAGAATTTTGCAGCGTCTCTGTTTTTTCCAAAATACATTTTTGATGAAAAGATATTTTATGCTCCAAAGCTTCTTATACTTCTGACTAGCTTTAAACTTAGTTAGTCCCTTCTAAACCAATGTCAGCTGTGTTATGGGGGACTCTTCTTGGCAAACTTTCCCATTTAGATGAAATATGAGACGAACATGGGCACATTTTGCTGTAAAAGAGAGACAGAGAGAGAGAGAGAGAGAGAATGCAAAAATAAATTTCTTTGTCTGGAAGCAAAGTTTCTGGAACATATAGAAAGTCAGGCAGCTCAGGCAGCAGCAGTTTGTGCTACATTTCGAAAACATTCTTGCTCGTGAAGAACAGAATGCAGATGCAGTCAACGTCTGGAACTTTGCAGAAAACCCTCTGATAAAGTGGAAAAGTGGAAAGCGGATTAGGTTCCCACACATATTTTAGAGGTTTCCTTTGAGCTGCTTTCCACTGATGAGCTACCTAATGCTTTTCAAGTTCCTATAGTGAACGAAACATTCAAGTGTGTCATCTACAAAATAAACTGTCTGGCTAAAGCCCACAGAGGTGGTATCTGCAACTCAGCCTCTTGCCTCCCCAGACCCGCCTCTCCCCTCTCACTGTTCTTCCTTGCTGCTACCCTATAAGGAACTTCTCAAGTCTATTTGCTTCTGTTTACTATCCTGTGGACATGTCATTTCTGCCTTGTTTCTGTTTCATACTGTTCTTCTGCCTGCAATATACGTTGTGTTTTCTCCTTAGTTACTTTGCATTGTTCCTTAGGTGCAGATGTAGCCTGAACTTATGGAGCAAATTTTAATGGAGGCTCACTTTGGGATTACTACTTTTTTTCAGGTGATGGGTATGTCAATGTGAACAAGACGTCATGTTTTCCATTGTGCTCATTCACTCCAATCCTTTGGAATTTGTCTGTTTGCTAAATTCCCACAGTATTTATTTTCTAAATCTTTCAGTTTCTAACTTACCAATTATTATTGTTTTAGAAAATTTTCCCAAACTATCTTAGAATAGTTCCCTGGTCTTTTGGCTGCTGTCTTCATGAAATTGAACAAATATATTCTTTCTTTCTTTCTTTCTTTTTTTTTTTTTGAGGCAGGGTCTTGCTCTGTTACCCAGGCTGGAATGCAGTGATGCCATCACCATCATAGGCAACCCTGATCTCCTGGGCTTAAGTGATCTTCCTGCCTCAGCCTCCTGAGTAGCTAGGACTATAGGTGTGCAGCACTGTGCATGGCTGATTTTTTTTTTTGTGGAGATGGGGTCTTACTATGTTACCCAGGTTGCAAATATATTCCTTAGTATAAAATTATTATTTAAGATTTTTCTAGAAATTTTGTTTTTTCAAATTAATTGTGTTTGAAATAAAAAGTTTTATCACCATTTGAAATAGATAACCAGAATTGTTTCAAGTAAAAAGCAACTATAAGAAGTTCAATGAAGCCAAAATATTGCTATTAAATTCTAGTGAGTACCATATGTCCTCACTCATAAGTGGACCTTGAACATTTATCATAATGCTATAAGAAAAGGATTGGCAGTAGTGAAACACTGCCAGGGGAGGGAGGGGGCACATAGCATCAAAAAGGGTACCTGATCTCAAACCAGGTGAAGAGGGGCCTAAACTTCATCTGTACAATGACCACTTATGTAACTAATCCTGGATTGTACCCCATATATTTAAAAAAATTATAGTGAGAATAAAAGGATGTTTATAGCAGCCTTGTTTATAATAGCCAAAAACTTGAAAAAATTCAAAAGTACACGATAGATAAATTGTGGTGTATTTACACAATGAGATACTACATAGCAATAAAAATAACAAACTATTTTAACATCCAACTGGATGAGTCTCAAAGATGTGATGAATGAAGGAAACTGGGATAAGTACTGCATGATTTCATTTCTATAAAAATCAAGAATGCAAAAATTAATCTATGAAAATAGAAGTCAGGATCATGGTTACAACTAGAGAGGGATATTGATTGAAAGGGGCTCAAAAGAACTCTCTGGGTGATGGGAATGTTCCATATCTTAACCTGGGCAATGGTAATGTGAGTCCATACACACATTCTGTCCTTGTACAGGAATGAGTCCATTCATACACTCTTCTAGTGTACAATGGTTGAAAATAATTGGAAAATGATGTCATTCTCATTACTGGGATTCAATGTTCCACAGCATCATGTCCATGTGCCACTAGCATAATCTTGTGTTCCACCATGGTAAGGAACTCACATTTTAGGAAATCACTATATGCATTTCTTCTGTTTGCTTTTTATGATGAGACCCAGTCTCTTGACCTATATTAGAAGTTCCATGAGAGTACAGATCATTGCTGATGTGGCTTGCCATTCATACTTTCCTATAATCACTCATTGCAATAGCCATGATTTCCTGAAGAAAATAGGTGCTCAAATCGTGCTGGTAGTTTAACCTACCCTGTGTCTCCTATTCCTCAGCCATAGACAATACACTTCTTACTGAATGTGACAGACAAAAAAGCTGTGATGAGCTGTGTGAAAAAGCTACACTCCAAGCTGCTACACCTTGCAAAATAGAGGAATTTCTATGGTTCATGACAGAGTTTCTTAACTACTCTCCTTCATTCCGCTCAAATCCTTTAAGGTTGTAACAGAATCTGTGGCTGCTCTCCTCAGAAAAAGGGAAATACAAATACATACATTGTTTTGCATAAAGTTTATTTTATTGCATTGAAATTTTGTTGATTCACATAGAATGCTTTTTTTTCTTTTTATTGTAAAGATATGGGGTACAAGTCAAGATTAGATACATAAGTAGTTTATGTGCAGGTGAAATTTGGGCCTCCAGTTTGTACTCACTTCCCTTGGTTTAGGGTCAGGTACCCTTAGTGATGTTATGTGGCCCATCTCCATCCCCTGGCAGTATCCTGCTACTGCTGATCCCTCTCTGACAGTATTGTGGTAAATGTTCAGGACCCACTCATGAGTGAGAACATGTGGTATTCAGTTATTTGTTTCTGTGATAGATCACTGAGTATGATGGTCTCTAAATCCATCCAAGTTGCTGCTTAGTCCATAATTTTGTCCTTCTTTATGGCTGAATAGTACTCCATCATGTGTATGTACCATATTTTCTTTATCCAGTCCACGTTCAATGGGTAGCAGGTTTGGTTCCATGTTTTTGCTATTGTGAATAGTGCTGCAATAAACATGCATGTGCAAGTCACATAGAATATCTGAAACATCTTTATTATAATATATCTCTTTCTCATTTCTCCTGTTTCCTTTATAACTTATGGCCAGCTCATGAAAAATAGGGAAATGGATCCAAATTGTCTACTCGGAGATATAAATGTTAATCTTGTCTGATATAAATAGCTATTATCATTTGATTGATACTAAGATAAAATCATGACATGATCCTTGACATGTTATTTTTGACAGGCCATCAGTCTCAACTTTCTGTTCCTTTTGGCAATGTGTCCTGACAATTACGACTTTAATAGAAAAGAGAATTGGAGCTCCATGCTTGATTTGCCAGAAGAGAGAAGGGAAGGGAACAATGCAATTTCAAAGATTCTTCATCACATCGCATCCCCTACTAGAGTATAGGTGTCATAAAGCAGAAACCCAATTTTGTTCACTGTTGCATCTCCAGTACCTAGAATGGTACTAGGTATGTGGTAAATGCTTAGTAAACATTTGAATACACGAGTAAAGAGATTCCTTTGTTCAGAAATCTATGAGATTATTTCTAAAAAGTCCTCATTCCCAAATCCATATCAGCTGGGGAAGGATTATAAATCCTTATTTCACATTTATGGATGTCTAAATTGAAAGGTCTTTAAGAGTCCTTTGATGTTTCTGGGTGTGTGCAACTCTCTGTGCCTTTGTCTTTAGCCTGCACAAGCTTGTTCTACTTCATTAGGAAGTTTGCTCTCTTCAAGCTCTTCTCCTAGAGTAGTCACCCAGACAGAAGGACAGTTAGGCTTTTACCACCTATCTTCTTCTATCTTGAAAGTACAAAGCATTTATGTTGGGATAGATCCAAGTTTTGCTGAAGTTCTAACCCTTCACAATGGAGTCTTCTTCTGAGAAGAAGTCACTTTACTTTTTATATATATAGCTGGATTCTCACTCTGTCATCCAGGGTAGAGTGCAGTGGCATGCTCAGGGCCACCCCAGCTTCGACCTGCTGGGCTCAGGTGACCCTTCCACCTCAGCCTTCCAAGCAGCCAGAACTATAGACATGTGCTACCATGCCCGGCTAATTTTTTGATTTATTGTAGAGATGAGGTCATGCCAAGTTGCCCAGGCTGTTCTTGAACCTGTGGGCTCAGGCAATCCCCTCATCTTGTCCTCCCAAAGTGCTGGGATTACAGGCTTGAGCCATCAAGCCTGGTCTACTTGATATATTTTAAGGTGGAATATGGCATTCCTTTGGTTTTGCTGTCTTTATGCTTTGTGGTACTTTAAAAATGAATCCCTATATTATGTGTGTGCAAGTTCAGCAGTAAGAGATAATCTTAGCTCAGGCAATGGTCTAATTTCAAGAGGAAGTACAAGTCTCCTTCCTAGATAATGAGCTAGAAGAGACTTTACAGTGTCTCTACTTCTTCAACATTTCACACGTGAAAATCATAAGTGAGTGTTGGCAAAACCAGGTCTTTTGATTTTCAAGTTTATTTCTGTTTCTGCTCTGGAACAAATTATATGTAAAGAAAAAACTCTCCTGTTGGTTCAATAATGGTGTGCTTTAAAAAGGAATGCATGGCTTGGGGGAAAAGGGCATGTAATTCATTGAGCTCTCAACCGATCCTTTTGAGGTAGAAAGTTGATCTAATAAAAGTACCACAATGAGGCGCTATAGTGGAACATGGAAGGAAAGATAACTAGTGAGTCAAGGTGTGCAGGGACACTGGAATCCAGAGACAGGGATGAGGCATCACAGTGGGAAGAGGAGTATTGGAAGGGGAAATTCAGAAGGGTTGGTGGTCACCATTTTGCCAAAATCAACCCTATTCATACCTTTTTGTACATAAAAATATACATACATACACAGAAAAAGATTGCCATTCTATAATTATTCTTCAATACCAACAATTTGTAACTTTGGAGGTAGCATATTTAGGGATTGCAAATTTTATGATCTGCCCTCAACATGATCCCACGCTGGTGTGGCTCTAAGCCTGGTCTTAAGAAGGTGTTTGCTTTGCTATCTGCTTGAAAACTCAACACTCTGTTAACGACAACTTGTTCCCAGCTGTCTGCAGTGTAATAATTCTTTTTAGCCATGCTTCATTTCAGCTTTATGGGAGTACTAACCCTCCAAAGTACACATTAAAACTATACCTGTAGTTAGAACAGGAGAAACAGAATCCCCATTCGGTTTTTAGTGGTCTTAGAATACAGAAATTGATTTCCCTGCACAGCAGCTCATCCTCAGAACAGTTTGGTGTGGTATTGTTCTCATCTTAAAGACAGAGAACGTGCCCAAGGTGGTCAGTAGTCAAACACTAAAATAGTGGTTGTCAGTGGGGATGTGGGGAGCCAGTTTGTAAATATTTTAAATGTATGGAGAACTTTTTGATTGTTATAACATGTGAGGAATGGGCTACTGGCATCTGGTGGGTAGAGGCCATGAATGCTGCTAAAAACCTTGCAATCTTGTCAAAATGGCTCCCCATAATAAAGTATTATTCTGGCCCCAAACATCAACATTGCTGAGGATGAGAAACCCTGCACTATAGCCTTTATTTGAATGCAGTCTCTCTGACTCTGAAGCCCAGCCTTCCTACTACTCAGTGCAGAAGAGATGGTTCCTTCTAGTATGTCTTCTATTTCCAAGAGAGAAGACGGAAAAAATGAAGGTAAAACTTGATATGCTCTAGAAAACAAAAAAGGGGATGGAAAAAAGAATTACTGACAGTTTCCTCTGCCAGGCACTGTTCCAAGTGCATTACATGGCTTAATTTATTTACTGTCAATTACAACTCTATAAAGTAGTTGCCACATAAGTCACAATAAAGTTATGAAATTTGCCACAATCATGGAGCTAAAATAGATTGAAGACTGGGCTTATATTCACACAGAAGAAAGCAGGAGAGGTAAGGAAACTTTATATCCACATTCAGCTGCAGAAAGTAGGACTAATCACACCAAGAGAGGTTTCATATGTCGACTTTCCTGCCTCTTAGCCCAAGGGTATCACCCACTCACTCTGTCAGTATCTGGGTTGTCAGGGCTTTTTAAGTGCTAAATAACTCAGCATTATTACAGCATTTC
This sequence comes from Tarsius wallacei, assembly GCA_963574415.1. Classification (NCBI taxonomy): domain Eukaryota; kingdom Metazoa; phylum Chordata; class Mammalia; order Primates; family Tarsiidae; genus Tarsius; species Tarsius wallacei. The sequence goes on from CAUYQG010165715.1 coordinate 15,415, forward strand.
ATTAAATCTAAGACACCATTGGTTGTAAGATGCACCATTTATTTTATGTAACACTAAGAAAGAAAAAAAGCCCCACTTAATTTATATTTGAAAGACATGGTTAATTCTAAGAGATATATTTATATCAAAGATACTAACATGTTTTAAAAACATGCATCTTACAATTCATTGTAGTAAAGTAAACTTCAACTCTATGTGACATGGCTGTGTAGCATAGAATACAGTGGGGCATGAGAACCATTCCTGTCCTCAGGAAATAAAGCAAAAGTTTTTAAAAATCATTAAATGTAGCCAGGCGTGGTAGCGCGTGCCTATAGTCCCAGCTACTTGGATGGCTGAGGTGGAAGGATTGCCGGAGCCCAGCAGGTTGAGGCTGCGGTGGCCGGGAGCGGCCACTGCACTCCAGTCTAGGCGACAGAGTGAGACTCCAACTCAAAAAAAAGAAAAAATTCATTAAATGTTTGACTCTCATTTCTTAATTCACAGTGCATGCCTAATGAGTAATGTAGACAGTAAATGATAGAGTTAGAGCCGGGCTCAGTGGCTCAGCCTGTAATCCCGCGCCTTTGGGAGGCTGAGGTGAGTGGATTGCCTGAGCCCGCGGGTTCGAGACCCGCCTGGGCAAGTGAGACCTCATCTCTACAATAAATCAAAAAATCAGCCCGGCGTGGTAGCGCACGCCTGTAGTTCCAGCTACTCGGAAGGCTGAGGCGGAAGGATCGCCGGAGCCCAGCAGGTCGAGGCTGCGGTAGCCGGGAGTGGCCACTGCACTCCAGTCTGGGCGACAGAGTGAGACTCCAACTCAAAAAAAAAAAAAGATAGCATTAGGCCTTGTTGACTCAGTAGGATAAGACTGATAACAAACTATGTGATGTAGGTTGAAAAGGCATGATCTGTCAAAAACCAGGGTTTATAAATCATGTAAACAATATTAGAGCTGCTGATTTTGTTTTCTTCACTGCCAAGTTCTAGACCAGGGCCTAACACAAAGTACGTTTTCATACATGTTAGTTGAATGAATGGAAGAACGATTGTTTTAGAATTCTTCTTTAGAATTCCTTTCCTTATGAAATTTTTTTTTTCCATGTGAGACTACTTCTAGCTTCCTACACTTACTTTCATTTCCTGAGCCTGCAGTGAAGCAAACATTGAGTTTAATTAAGGAACTAAAGGGCTATGGAAAAGGATGCTGTCCAGAAAGCTAGGAGGAATCGTCCTTAGACATTTTAAAGAAAGTGCTTGGGGACTCATCAAACTCCTAGACAAGAGTCTGGCTTTGATATTAAAAGTGAAAGAACTGGTGCCTCCGCTGATAGCACGTTATAGTAGTACTTTGTGTGTCAGTGATACACATTATCACTTTCTTTCTTTGAATTGCTTAACATTCCAGTCACAAGATCAGACAAAAATTCTGGTTTGCTGAAAGTGACCAGATTCTATGAAATGAAGATTTCTGGAAAGGCATGGTTGAATGTTTTGAACTTCTACTTCTTGAGACTGTTTCTTGAGAAAGTGTAATTTATTCATCGGATATCTACTGAGCCCATTTTACAGTGGGTGGCACTGAGGACACAGTGGTGAGTGGTGAGTGAGACAGACAAGAGCCTTTTCCATTGGAGCTTATATTCCAGCAGGAAAGGGAGACAGATAGACAATAAACAAAGAAAAACTATCTGATAGTTCATACTGTACAGAAATGCAAATAGAAGAAACTTTTAGGGCTTACTTTATACTATGTCAGAGAATTTTCTTGAATGAGATGGCATCCAAAATACATCAGCTTAAAGCTGAATGGCACCAGCCCTGTGCAGGTCTGGAAGTAGCATTTCAAGAAGGAGCAACTAATAAAAAGACCCCAGAATAGGGAGTAAGATGGGCAATACGTGGTGTGGACAAAGAGAAGAGCCTTTTGAGTTGAGGGTGGAGAGGACAGTAGAAGCTGGATAGTGTAGAACTTTATCAATCCAGGGTTAGCAGTTGTTCAGTCTCATCAAATTGTACATATGAACATGTGCAGTTCTGTGTGTGTGTAATATATATATATAATATATTATATATATAAGTAATATGTCTAAAAATTACCAGTGGCTTTCCTATGTAACATATAAGTAGTATGTGTAATATATGTTACATAGGAAGGCCACTGGTAATTTTTAGACATGGGGGTGACATCATCTGACTTTCACTTCTAAAATATTATTTTTGGTGTTACGTGAAAAATGGATTGTAAAGGGAGTAAAATAGAACATAAAGAAGCCAACTAAGAAGCTAGTACAGTTGTCCCACGGAGAGATGATGATGAACTAGACTAGCATAGTGGCAATGAATATAGAGAGATGATGGATACATGATATATTTGGAAGCTGAGTATATAAGACATGAAGACATATTTGACATGAGGGAATCAAGTGAGTTTAGGATAACACCTAAGTATTTGCCTTGAGCAGTTGGCAATCCTAGAGGAAGAGCAGGTTGAAGCTGTAGGAACAGGTGTTAAGAATTTTGTTTTGGTCTTGTTACATTTGTGATGCCTATTAGACATCTATTTACAGATATTAAAGAGATAGTTGTATATAAGGGTCAAGAGTTCTAGGAAGAAGTCAGTGATACCAGGTGGGGTGGGGTATAGTTGTTCTGTAGGTTCTCTGGATTCAGAACAGAAAAAGAATTTCAGAGTGAGTCCAAAGTACAGTTTAAGGATTTATTAGATAAGAAAAAACAAACACTCAAGAAAGAATGTGGGTGTCTTAAGGGAGCTAACTCATGTTTATTTTTGACAAGACGATTTGCATTTTACAACAATGATTAATCAAACTATTCCATGAGCTAAGAGTAAAGGACTGCAGTTATCTGGTCATGAGTTTTGATTACCATCTCTCAACCTTTTAAAGTCACAAGGATCTTCTAAATAATGAAAGTTGCTGTCCAACTAAATTTGTTGTTTTTTTTTTAGAACATCATGTCTGTGTTTTGGGTAATTTCCTATTGTTTCTGTGATTTACTGCACTGGTAATTCTACATTCCAACCCACAAGGTTGTAAGGTCTGATATGTCTGGCTGGTAGGGTGGAGGTCATGTACTTGTTCCATTAAACAGTTACGTTTCATTTTTGAAGATGGTATTGCAGGAGGGCTCATTTTCCATAGATGATGTAGATCACAGGTCTTTAATAAAAGACATTTCTTTTTTTTTTTTAAATCAGTATTTTTTATTATCATATTGTGGGGTACAGTTAAGGATTAGGTATACAAATATGCTTCGTTCAGACACCCTTGGTGATAAGAGGTGTCTCCCCGTCCCCAATAAAAGACATTTCTATGGAGATAGAAGAAAATCAAAGGTTA
>CAUYQG010165718.1:0-23366 GCA_963574415.1 Tarsius wallacei
CTCAACCAACTCATCTTCGACAAAGCCTCCATCACCTACCAATGGGGAGAGGAGAACCTATTCAGTAAATGGTGCTGGGAAAACTGGCTGACCACATGCAGAAGATTGAAGCAGGACCCCTATCTATCCCCCTACACAAAAATTAACTCCAAATGGTTCAGAGACCTAAATGTAAAACCTCAATCCATAAGAACCCTGGAAAATGAAGGACATACCCTCATGGAAATTGGAACCGGCATCCAATTCCTGAACAAAACTCGAAACCCATAGGCCATAAGAGATAAGATAGACAAGTGGGACCTCATTAAACTGACAAGCTTCTGCAAAGCCAAAGAAACCATCCAGAGAGCAGGGAGACAACCTACAGACTGGGAAAAAGTATTTGCCAACTCCAGGTCTGACAAAGGCTTAACATCTTGGATCTACAAGGAACTCAAACCTGCGGAAAAGAAAAAAAACAAACAACCCCATTATAAAATGGGCAAAAGATATGAACAGACACTTCTCAAAGGAAGACATCCGAGCAGCCAACAGACACATGAAGAAATGTTCAACCTCACTAATCATCACGGAGGTGCAAATCAAAACCATTCTGAGATGCCACCTAACTCCAGTCAGAATGGCAATTATCAATAACTCAAAAAATAACAGTTGCTGGAGAGGGTGTGTTGAAAAGGGAACACTTCTACACTGTTGGTGGGAGTGTAAACTAGTGCAACCTCTGTGGAAAGCAGTGTGGCAATTCCTAAAAGCACCAAATTTCAACCTCTCATATGACCCCGTGATCACCCTACTAGGATTATACACTGAAGAACTCAAATCCCTCTATAAAAAAGATACCTGCACATGTATGTTTATCGCAGCATTGTTCACAATAGCAAGAACCTGGAAGCAACCATGTTGTCCATCAAAAGAGGACTGGATTAAAAAATGTGGTACATATACACAATGGAATACTACGCAGCGATAAAAAAGAACAAAATCATGAATTTCACAGCAACCTGGATGGAACTAGAAACTATAATACTGAGTGACCTCTCACAGAAACAAAGAACTGAGTATCACATGTTCTCACTCACATAGTAGACCTTGATCATCCAATGTATTACCACAAGAAAATGACTGACAGTGGTGGGAAACAATGGGGGGGGAGGAGGAGGGTGATGGGAGTAATGATAGTAAATATCTGTCTGGGGATGGGGAGACACTTCTTATCAACAAGGGTGCCTGAATGAATCATATTTATATACCTAACCCTTAACTGTACCCCACAATATCATAATAAAAAATATTGAATAATAAGGGTAAAATAAAAATAAAAAAATCTGAAAATTTAGAGTTTTGCAGTTGCCCTCATTCGGGCACTCAGACAAATCTGCACATATTTCTCCACAGTAACCCATGGATCTGTATCTACCATGTAGCCTCATTTTTTTTCTTTCAATTTTCTCCACAATCTGTAGATAAGGTGATAGTCATTGATCCTCTAACAAATCTCAGTAACAGCAAGGAGATTTGATAAAATAATCCCAGAACCCAAGGCAAGTTTTCAGAAACCTCCAGAAAATCCATTCTTTGAAATTCCAAAAAGTTAGTTCTTGGGGACCTAGTCAGAACCTTAAATTTTTATAACATCTTCCAGAAATCATTTTTAGGGTTTTCTCCTTCTATGGGATATTAGTCCCTCTATTTAATGTGATATTTGTAGAGAAATTTTCAATTTTTATTTTGTCCGAGATTTTTTGGAGTTAAAGAGCTTACCAGTTGAGAAAAACTTCCTGAGGAGATTATGTATTTCTAAGGCCTGCTGAAATTGACCACTGAATCTAAGACCCAACATTTCATAGTCTGACTAATGACTCAGGCACAGGCCCTGAGAGGCCTCGTGATGATCTACTTCTCTAAATTTCCTGGAGTTTTTTTTTTTTCCCATTCATCTTATCTTAGCCTATTTAAGAAGTTACCTTTTAGCATAAGAGATACTTGCATTTTCAATGATCCTGCTTCAAAGTTAGCACTATTGGCCGGGCGTGGTGGCTTAGCCTGTAATCCCAGCATTTTATGAGGCTGAGGCAAGAGGATTGCCTGAGCCTGGGAGTTTGAGACCAGCCTGGGCAACTTGGTGAGACCTCATTTCTACAATATATCACAAAAAAGTAGCCAGGTGTGGTGGCCTGCATCTGCAGTTCCAGCTACTTGGAAGGCTGAGGCAAAAGGATCATCTGAGCCCAGCAGGTCGAGGCTGCAGTGACCATGAGCATGCAATTGCGCTCCAGCCTAGGCGACAAGAGTGAGACTTCCACTCAAAAAAAAGAAAAGAAAAGAAAAAAAGTGCCATAAAAAAAGCATTATCTGAATAAGTAGAGTTGTTGACAGTGACCCGTAAATGATTGCTACACCCTTTCATCAGTAAGATAGTGTAAGAGTTCAAGAACCCAAGGAAGGGTGAGTTAATGAATGGTTTCTTATTTAACACATCCAAACTAATTGGTATTACTACTGTTTGTAACTGGCTATTTCAGTCTACTCCATCACAATGTATATTAAAAACCATGCTCTTTTTGTTTATTTCTGAGTCAAAGTCTCACTCTGTCTCCCAGGCTGGAATGTAGTCACATGGCTCACAGTTACGGTAGCCTCAGCCTGCTTGGCTCAGGTGATCTTTCGCCTTAGCCTTCCAAGTAGCTGGAACTACAGGCATGCGCCAACACGCCCGCCTAATTTTTTTGACTTATTGTAGAGTGGAGGTCTTTCAATTTACACAGGTGGTTTCGAACTCCTAAAGTCAGACAATTCTCCTGCCTCTGCCTTCCAAAGTGCTGGAATTACAAGTGTGAGCCACTGCACTTGGCTCATGTTCATATTTTGAAGCCCTATTTGAAGCGAATTTTCCCTAGCTGAGTATCCCAACTGTATTTTGCAAATATTGTAAATTAAAAATATATTGGAAAAGCAAGTGTGAATAAAACAATAAAAATCCACCTGATATTACTCAGATCATATTGAATAAATTTTATTAATTAAAGACAGAATAATTACTTACTAATCTGAATTCTTCCCTTTTATAGCTTGCATGTTCCCCTGAAGTAAAAAATAAAAAAGCATGCATTCTTGTTTAATCTCATGGATCATAGTATCATTCTTTTCTTAAAAGTGGAAAAAATATGTCCATAAGGATGATCCTGATTTTATACAAAGACCATTTTCTGAAGACCTTTATTGATGCTAAGTGGCTGATATCAGGATAAAAGTGACAGGTATGAATTACCCAATCAAAAAAGCAGAGTGATCAGGACAAGTTATCGAGACAAGTAGTTTCAAGACCATGTGAACGCATAGTAGAAGCAGGATATCTTTATAAATTAAATGTTATAATGCCTGTCTTTCTTTTTTTTTTTAGGCTGGATTTTACATTATAGTACATAAGACAACCATGCAGAAAGTTGAGATTGTACATGACACTTAAAGTAGCATAACAGTGTGTTTCCAGAATAATGATACTCAGATGTCTTCCTGTTGCCTCTAATATTCCCTTTGGACCAGTGTACAGAAATCACAAAATGGAATTGTGTTTTATTATATTTAGAAATATTAATCTTCTTTTGTATTAAAGATATTAATCTTCTTTTGTAGAAGAAAGGTGGATGTGATGACTCTGAAACCCTCTGTCTTTCCTATTTCATTGACTAAAAGCTTTCTTTTCAGTTTTACTTATATATGACACTGAATGCTGTTTTCCTCTCATAGATTGGCATTATACTATAAATGAGACTCAGAACAGCTTTATATGTTCTTCCTTCTCTTTGTAAATCAATCATCAGAGATTCCTGTGCATTTTCTATAGGATAACAAAGACCAACAAACAGTAACTCAAAGGGAAAGTACAAATAATACAAAGCTCATAGATCTGTAACGTAGACCAGATTGAAAAGGTGACTCCTTTTCCTTATAGTGTTATCTATAAGTAAAACAAGAGCCAATTTTATAAGACAGTCCATGGTTCAAACCAATTTATAGAAGGTAGTCATTGCATTTCTTCTTTTATAGCAGATTTTTCAAATGTGATAGATATTTAGTTATCTTTAGGGTATGAGTTTTTTTGTGTGTAAATGATTTATATGCATCTATCAAGGTTTTATGTTGAAGCATTCAATAAATATAAGAAAAGAAATTCAGACACACATTTGTACATAATAGACAACAATTTTTACAGTAGGAGAGTTACTAAACTTTCCCTCAAGATCTACCCCTGGCCATGAATATCTCATGTATGTATTGAATATGAAATAATGTCATGAATATATATGAATGAGAACTTAGCACAGGGGGGAAAATTTTATTTTTCCAAAAACATAAACAATATTTTCAAAACTCCTCTTTCCAGAAATAAAACTCAGTCATTCTTAAATAATATGCTATGCTCTGAGTCAGCTTCTTTATGAGAAGCATCTGTTTATGGCTGCAGTCACATAGAATTACCACCTTAGTCTTCCCTTTGATGTTATGTATCTCCACATACAATTGCACACTTGAAAGGGATGGTGGAAAATGGTTCCTCAAAACCAACACAGTTTCACTTAAGCCAGCCTAATTGAGGTGTGTGGATTAGTTGTTTTATGACCTTCAAACTGAAAGGGTATCAATTTCTTTCTTGAATTCTCCTAATTTCTTTCACAAATAAAACAAGATAACTTTATTTTATTTTTATTTATTTATTTATTTTTTGAGTTGGAGTCTCACTCTGTCACCCAGCCTGGAGTGCAGTGGCCAGCGGCCACCGCAGCCTCGACCTGCTGGGCTCCGGCGATCCTTCCGCCTCAGTCTTCCAAGTAGCCGCAATTACAGGTGCGCTACCATGCCCGGCTGATTTTTGATTTATTGTAGAGACGAGGTCTCGCCAAGTTGCCCAGGAGGGTCTCGAACCTGCGGGTTCGGGCAATCCACTCACCTCGGCCTCCCAAAGCACGGGATTACAGGCTGAGCCACCGTGAGCCCGGCAAAACAAGATAATTTTAACCTACTAATTGCATATGACTTGTGATTCAAAGCTGTAATTTCAAAAAATGAAATCCATTTTAGGAAGAACCAAATTTTGAGCTTTATGTGCAGTTATCGAGAAGATGCCTCATTCTTTTCATGTTTACAGAATGCAAGCAAGGAACCTGAAATTTATTTTCAATTTCAAACTTACACTGTTATAAATAAAGTACCCTACACTAAACAGATATGTTTGTCATTTTAGGACAAATTCTTAACATTAGGTAACTTATTCTAAGCAAGAAATGATACTTAATTCTCATTTTAAAAAATTGAATTATTATAATTGTAATCTTTATGCCCTGATAGCAATAATAAACATTTAGATGGACTAATTAATATGAGGAAATAACAAATATTTTTATACCCCTGAATCACAGTATTTCAGAACTAGATCATGGGGTCTATCTTTGACAGTTTCATTTTACAGATGGCAGAAGGCAGTAGAGTGTAATGGCCAGGAGCACAGATTTTTGAACTCATACGAAACAAATATTGAATCAGCTCTGCTACTCCTTGGCCAGAATCTCTGAATAAATTATCAAAATTATTCATAGAATATAGCTAATGTTTACTGTATATTTATGCATCAAGCACTGTATTAAACGCCTTATACAAATAGTCTTATTTAATTCTCACAACTGTGTGAGGTAGGTACTATTATTATCTTCGATTTATAGACGAGGAAAGGAGGCATAGCAAGTTGTAATAAATTGCTTCAGTTGGTAAAAACTCTGATACTATTAATAAAATTGTATTTCTCTGATACTAAAGACTATGCTATTATGAGCTATCTTATCCTGTACTGTCTTTGTTTAATGCTCTGAGTTTCAATTTCCCTAACTGTATAACGTGAGAGCTTGTTTGTGATATTGCAATTAGTAAATATGTGAAGTATCTGGAAATAATGAATCCAAATTCTCAGTGATTAAAACCCCTATTTCTCAATATCCAGACCAGTAATTTATTTTTGTTTTGTTTTGTTATTATTGTTGTTACACAGAGCATATCATTTGGGCTTCATGTTTACTTCATGCTAATCAGTATGTAATGGTAATGAGTTTATGTTGGTCGGAAGGTATTGCTTTAGAACTCTTCTACCATATCACAATTCTTAGGGTACCTCCAAATATTTTAAACAACTTCATATTACTTTTTAAAATGAGATAGCAAATATTTAGGAAGAAAGGAAACACTTAGCTTGCTTCTGTAAATCGGGTAAATTGGAGGTCAAAGGAAGCTTTTTAGGTCTGAATTGTTCATCTTATTTTGTGATTTTGAAAGCTATAATTTTCAACAGGAATTCTCTAACTGAGAAAAGCTGAAAAATAAGAGCATCCTGAAATTTTGTTATGGTAACTGTCTAAGTCAGATTTCTTGGTGGTATCTAATAAATAGGTGCACTCGATTTACTTTTTAGGGACTTTCCTCTCTATAATTATGCAGGCACTGATGAAGACACAAAATTACATGGTGAACTCATTGCACCCAGGGTATACAGGGAATGAGCACTGCTTTCAGCATGTTGTGGAGTGGTGTTGTACAAAGCATTTAACATCTCACAGTGAAATAATATATGGGAAAGTTGTAAAGTGCTGTTCAGCTGAGAGTCATTATGGACAATGCTAATCCAAGTCTATTTCTCCTGCTCTAAAATGAAGACTAAGACTGGGATGCACTTTGCAAACATACATTGACTTATGAATATATAATTATAAAGTGATGAATTCTGTATTTTTCGTTTTCTTTCATAAATGTATTCAGCAAACATTTATTGAGTGCCTAGATGTTTTATGGCATGGATATATTTCATTTGCATGTCAAATTAAACATTTCAGAGAGAATAGGAATAACTGAATATTTATCTAATGCTTTCTCTAACTCTGAAATTATTGTCCTAATCTGTACTCTGGCTTCATGCCTCGATTCTCCCTTAGAATTCCCAGAAAGCAAGGAATTATTACTGCACAGATAACCACATGCTGCGCCCTGCTTTCTGCTGCCAACTGCTTCTGACAAACCTATTTTTGATTTATATTTAGAAATGGAAGACTAGATAGAGGTGTGGAAAAGTATTTTTTTAAATTATAGTCTGTGAGATTAAAATATATCAGCCATCTACATGAAACAGAGTTTTAAAGAATTATGTTTAGTTGTTATGACCATTCATTGATAAGGATCGAAGAATAAAAATAAATAAAAGACATGTCTTTCTAATTTATTTTACTTCATTTTTGCTGTATATTAAAACACAAGTTTTACTTTTTGACCTATCTTTAAATAGGTTTATGAAACCCCCCCAATCTCAAATACTTACAATCCTTCCTTTTACAATTTTCTTTTCATTGCCAGCCTTAAAAAGAATTGGAGTTTTGTTTAACTGCTTTGAGTAGTTATTATTAGCACACTCCATTAAAGCCCAGTGTTTACCTTCTCGGACAGAGTGAAGCAACAGGGCTGAAGTGTTCACTCAAATTGAAAGATTGCAAAGCAATTAGAACATGGTGTATTTAGTTGCAGTCTGAAGCGTCTGAGTATTCATTCTATAGGATTTCATTGGAAATTGAAATTAGAACCATTTAGTTGAAATGTTTTTTTTTTTAGGGCCCATTACAGAAATTATTACACTAATGTCAGTTAGTGAATAAGGCTTTGAAATACAGGATAGGAGAATCTGCTTCCTAATTGGCAAAGTTTCGAGAGAGAAGAACACTGACACATTCACATCCTAGACTGAAAGTGCAACTGATTTGTCATGTAGTGTTCTGCAATCCAAGAAAGTCGTGTTTGCTGACAATGGATTCATTAGAACCTCTCCCCTACTGCCAACAGGCACAGGAAAAAATGAAATTTTTTTGGCAGATCCCAGTGTTGATGGAAGAATCAAAGTGGCCTTCAATGGACCCATGGTAAAAGGAGGGCTTTGTTTTGTGTCTCAATAGGCCTGAAAACGGTCATTTTGAAACTCAATAAAGGTGTGTGTTCTAGGAAGTCAGAGGAGTTGTTTGTTAATACACTAGGCTCCAATAGAGGAAGTTGGGTTAACTATGTCACTAGGAAATTTATGATGCATGCAGAAGGCTTCCTGACCTTGGGCCCCTGGGGGATTCTGTATTAATAGAGAAAAATCAGAGGGAAAAGCTTTTATTATGAGCCACAACATAGGATGATTCTGGGAGCTTTAGAATAAATTTTGGGAGAATTTTCTCAAAATAAAATTTCCTGTTTGTTTTTGAGAGTGCATCAGCGATTTAGTTAGTAATTTACTACAAGCAATTCCTGAAGAGAGAGAGAGAGAGAGAGTGTGTGTGTGTATTTGCAGTCAATATTGTATTAATACTTTTTGTTTATTGAGTTATACCAGCACCCTCAGCGTTGGAGGAAAATGCATCTTTTCTACTGCAGTGCATATTTCTTCCAAATTTTTACAAAATATTATCCTATAGCAATTTTCAACACCCTTCACTATGAATTTCGGTTCTAATTAATTTACTTAAAAGAGTTGTTGGTGGTTCAAGAAACATAGAGAAAAATCTCTAACACAATCTAGATGTCTAAGGTTGCTGAGGCATAGGACTTCCCTCTGGGTAATCATCTCTGCATCTTCACTGTTATAAAAAAAGCACTGAAGCTTGTTTTAAATATTTTCAGAATAGTCGTAAAATTATTTGTTAAGGATTACATTTCTCAGTAAAATGCAAAGTGAAATGATTGCAAGTTCTAAAGACATTCATACAATCAATTTCAACTGACTGCACTAATTTATAATAAGAATTAAAATTATTCATGTATAAATCTAAGCACTGAACAACTGTATAACTGATATACCCAAGCACTTACCGATCTGTGCATAGAAGATAAAGGCAGATTGGCAGTAATAATTCATACATTGTCTTACCTGAGCTCACAAAGAACACTATTGCTAGATGCTGACAATATACAACTGAGTATTAAGATTTTAGGTTTTTATTAAGGTTTTAAGATGTTTATCAGGCATACTGGCTGCTATGTGAATGTTCTCCTCAAGAATAGAATTAGTGACCTCATAAAAGAGATTTCCTAAAGACCCCCTTATCCCTTCCACATGTTAGCACACAATGAGAAGTCTCCATCTATGAGTCAGAAACTGACCAGACACTGAATTGGTGTCTATCTTAGACTTCTCAGCCTCCTGAACTGCGAAAAGCAAATTTCTGTTGTTTATAAGGCATTCAGTTTATGGTATTTTTTGTTATAGCAGCCTGAACAGACTAGGTCACATGCCATACTCTTAATTCATGATGCCTATTTTCTACTGCAGAGTAGTAGATACTAAGTTTGGAGGTCTCAGAGGTAGTGCTGCTGCTTTTATTTTATTTTATTTTTTGGGGGGTTGGAGTCTCACTCTGTCACCCAGGCTGGAGTGCAGTGGCACACTCACGGCCACTGCAGTCTTGACCTGCTGGGCTCAGAAGATCCTTCCACCTCAACCTTCCAATTAGCTGGAACTACAGGCACATGCCACCATGCCAGCTAATTTTTTTTTTATTTATTGTAGAGATGAGGTCTCACCAAGTTGCCTAGGGTGATCTCAAACCCGTGGGCTTCGGCAGTCCTCTCACCTGGGCCTCCCAAAGTACTGGGATTATAGGTGTGAGCCACTGCGCCTGGCCAGTGCTGCTTCTTAATCTGAATTTTAGTTAAATAAAAAGTCCTTACATATGATATGTATGACATAATTCTAAATAAATTCACTTTGGTTTTTACCCATAATCCACAAAGAGTGGAAATTTTTAGGTAGCTTGTTTAAAACATTTCAATAACATTAAATGCTACTTATTTCCTAACAAGGTGGTTAAAACTAAGTTAAACATATCCGAAAAGATACTCCTAAATCCCTGTTTATTTTTTTCTCTTCATAATTTTTTCAGGAAAAGACAACTATGTCCTTCTAGTTGTTCAGGCCATAATCCTTGGAATCACCCTCGACTTCAGTCTTTCTCACATCAGATTTTACATGCCTGCAAATTCTGTTGGCTGTGTCCTTAAACTCTATCCAGAATTTGACCACTTTTTGCTATCTCTGCACTAACCCTCTGTTGCAAGTCATCATTGACTCTAGATAGATTATTGCAACAGTCTCTTTTAAGTGATTCCCTTATTTTGGTCCTCTGCTTCTAGAATCTGAAGGAAGGAGTAATCCTCTTAATATGCTAGTTGGATCCTGTCACTTCTTTGTTTAAAACTCATCATTTCATCTCACTCAGAACAAATGCCAGAAACTTTACACCATCCCATCTGCCCTCTGCCATCCACAATGTACCTCATACTCCTCTCTTTCCTGCTGGCTACACAGAAACTACATGGCTCCCTTACTAGTTCTCTCAGAGACCAATATGTCTGCCCACATAGCACAGACTCTCTCTCTCTAATCACCCTACAGTAAGTGGCAGCACCCCCACCCCTGAACATTCTCTTTCTTCTTAACCTGCTTTTTATTTATTTCTTATGTCATTTACCACTCACTATGTATCTACCATGTTCCTGGTATTAAGGACAGTGCAATCAAAAACTCTGTTCTCGTGGTGTTTAAATGCTGACAGAGCCTACATTTTTCTTAGCAGTTATCATACGTGACAAGCTGTAACTACATGTCAGTATGTTTGCTATTTTTTACTATGATTATTTTTTCTCATAAGAACAGGGAATTGATTTATCTAATGCTAATTCTCACTACTTAGAATACTGTTTTTCATATGGTAAACACTAAATTGATATTTTGTGACTAAACAAATATATAAAAGAATACAAAAATGGATAGATATAAACCCACAATGAGTTCTGTTTTTGGTTTTCCTATAGATTATGATTTGAAAACAGGCCCTCTAAACAATCTCCTTTTCAGAAAACAGACAAGCTAGGATTCTTAACAATCATCTGGGTTGGATAGTCTGAATTTAAAGGCGTTTTCCAAAGATCAATCTCACGAACACAATTATAAAAATAATGTTATTTTTCATCCATAAAATTAGCTGATATATACTAAATAACAATATAAGTTAAAAACAGTGCCATGAATTGGCACTCATGCAAGACTGGTGAAAGAATGAGTTAACATGAGCTTTTTGGAAAGCAAATTTCAGTGTACACATATGTTTCCCAGAAATCCAGCGCTCATGAATTTATCCTAAGTAAATAATCAGAGAAGCCTATAAGTTTATGCGCAAGGGTGGTCATCAAGTTAATATTTGTAGTAGTAAAAACTTCAAAGTAATATACATATCCAACAGAAGGGATGAATATAACAAGGTTAAAGAAACTGTGGTTCATTCACATAGTTGAACATAAATCATGTTACATGCAAAATCATATGTTACAATAATATTTAATGACATTGAGAAATCACCATCCAAAGTTAGAAGAAAAAGTGCCATATAAAATTATATAAACAATAAGATCTTAATGTTCTAAATATCTCATATGACAAACACTAAAATAGTGATAGTTATATACAGGTGGTAGAATAATGGATTCTTTCCATTTTTAATTTTGTTTAATGAATTTATTCTCTGTTATGCCTTTTACACTTCTGAATATTTTACGTTGGGCATGCATTATTTTCATAATAAGAAAAAATATTACAAAATTACTAAATCCTAAACTAACTGAAACAAGTTTAAATGTAACTTCTTTAAGTCATCCCTGACACCCTATAAAAAACAGCACATTTTATCACCAATATGTCTATCATTTTGCCCTGTTTCAGTATTCTTTACAATGTGATTTCCTGGCATTTTATATACTTTTTCATTTGTCTTATATTTGTCTCCCAACCAATTGCCACTAAAATGTAAGTTCCCTGAGAGCAAGAGTTTTCAATATTTTGTCCATTGTTCAGCCTCACCAGTACAGTGCCCAGCACACAATAAGTATATAGTAAGTAATCTTTGATTGGATAAATAAATAGATGATTTATTTAGTGAACAAACCACATGTTCCAGCCATGTGTTATTGGGCAAATCTTTTAACCCATCTAGTTCTCAGTTTCCTTATACACAAAATAAGGACAATAATAGTTTCTGTCTTACAAAGGCATAAAGAAGAAATAAGAACATAAAGCATATAACACAGTAATCAGCATACAGTAACTGCTCTCAAATGTTATCTACACTATTTATTAAGCATGGTTTGTCCATTATATTTATATGATCACCTTTGCTGGGTTATAAATATCTTTAGAATCAGATGCTTCTGTTAATTTCACATTTTCTATGGCCTTTTATAGAGCTTTGCACATAGTAGATACTATTTAATATCATAAGCTAAAATAATCATAACCTATCATATGTTGATTATCTAAATATTTAATTTCTAATATGTTTTTGAATTTTTATAGGTCATTTTCTCCATTATCTATTACACTTTAATGCTTATTATGGAAACAGTATTAGACTAAAAGAGATGGCTTTTATCGCACACACACACACACGTGTGCGTGCACACTTTGAATACATCACTCTTTATACTAAATGGACAATGACTACTGTAGAGAAACAGTGAAATGCTGCTTTACTAGGTTAGTTGAGAGCTTCCAAACATGATACGGTGTCTAGTTACCTCTGTATTCCAGGATGCTTATATAAAGGACAGGGATTTTGGCAACCTTAAGCATGCTTCACAAAGTGGTGAGAAAATAGATGAGGTTTGAAATTAAACATGCCAAGAAAAACAATGAAAATTCTCAAGCTTAAAGGTACTGCCTGATAAATGTATTATAAGCATATAAATCAGCCTAAGGTATGCCTGGCTTTAAGTGATAGCTGCCTATATCCTGACTTCTTGATAGCCCTGGCCTTGTGCAGCTGAGCTAACAATAATCCCAAATCTACACTTTGCAATCTCATTGCGCTTGCAACACACCATTTCCATTCTTTAATGATAATGTATGACACTGCATGACTTTTGTTCAATCTGTTGTTAACTAAGTAACTTTAATACCTTTGCTTGCATTGAAATCATGGTTCACAAATAATGAGTCCTAGA
Source organism: Tarsius wallacei (assembly GCA_963574415.1). NCBI lineage: Eukaryota > Metazoa > Chordata > Mammalia > Primates > Tarsiidae > Tarsius > Tarsius wallacei. The sequence goes on from CAUYQG010165718.1 coordinate 13,060, forward strand.
TGTATGTTTTACCATAAGCAACACGTTGATGACTTCATGTACAGTCAGCTACAATTCAATAAATTGTACAAAACCTCTTAGTTTATGTCTCCAAAAGTGAAGAATGTTGATCAGCACTGAATGTTTCTTTTGTTTTCATTTTGATGGAAACCATAGTGAAAGAAACAGGGAAAAAGCACACATTTTGCATTTTTATTTTGTTGTGATTATTCTTCCATTGCTATTTTATTTTGCATAGTATAAAAATAAATAGTTCTGCTGACAGAATCAATTCCTATTATTTTCATTCCTACTTTCGGCAAAGCTCATGAAAATACCAGGCTATATTCTTTAGATTTAATTCAAATAAGTTTTCTTAGCTGTTCTTTATTTTTTCTTTGGCTTTCCAACTTTGTTGACAGAGTCCATTCCATCAGAACTAAAAAATATGCCATTCACCACCTGGGTCTCTTCTTATCTGTGCCTAGCATTATGAGATAAATTTTAAACTAAATAACATGAAATAAAATTTAACTATATGAGGCCAGCTGTTGAACTAAACTTTATAAATTTTACTGATGAAAAGTGAATTTTTATAGTTTAGCCTCAAAGCAAGAGCAGCTGGAACTAGTGCTGTTTACTTTCTAATAAAGATAAAATCCTATTATAAACAACTCTAGAGGACACCTGAGTAGTTCTGTTTCAGTGGAATTTTACTAAAAGTAATACAAGTCTATAAATTACATTCTTGTCTGTACTAATAGAATATGGGAGTGAGCAAGTTCTGGTCTCTCCATAGTGAATTAACACTTGAAATATTCTTCAAGTCCATGAAGAAAGAAAGCATCCAATACATACCCACTTTACTCTTTTTTTCCTCTGATCTTTACTTTCTTGATGGAGATCTTGTGGGTGCCACGGATTAGGTTGATGGATAGGGAATATGGTGAAAAGGAACTGGTGGAGATTGCAGAAGAAATTAAGAACAAAGGGTTTAACTACAAGAGACCAATCTTCCTGTCCCTTCCACTATGTAGTAAACTACTGAATGAAGTAGTTTGGTAAGAACAGGGATTATCATTTAGAGAGGAAATCAGATAATGCCCAGGCTATTCTTTGCAAGAGAACAATGTAATTAGTTTAATAAAATACTGCTGTTTTCATAGGCAATCAGCCAAGACATAGGTCTCAGTTGGCTGCATAAAAAGATTTTGTACTGATATTGTTGGACTAGGATTTTACTTGTAGTTTCTATTGTCTTGCCTGAAAAGTAGCACTTTATCTAGGGTCTTAAAAACAAGGGATGCAAGTTTTTTGTCAGGTATATTTACTTGTCCGTTGATATCATTTGTGCAGAAGCCAAATTCATTTTTACCACCTTATTGCACAAATATTAGAGAGAAAGGATATAGAATAGAGGACATACTTGATTTATGCTACTGTTACCAATTTGTTCATCTCTATCACAATATTTTTTGTTACATTGTAATGAACTGACTTCTCCAAAACTATGAGCCCTGTAAGAACTGTGCCCAGCACAGTACCTGGAGGGACTCTATATGTGTTTATTTATTAAGAAAGATTTTTGTATCATTATCTGTCATTTCTATTTTCATATACCCCTTGTATTGTCAGGCTGAATGTCTTAAATGTGTTTGCCCAAAATAGAATCTGGAGAGCTCTTGAGAGGAGGAATGGACTCCAGGAGTTTTGGTTTCATTTTTGTTTTATACCCACTATTTAATGAGCACTGATGGTCTTCATTTATAATCTCAAAGCCCATAAAACTCCTTGAAATTAGAATTTTTGTGCCCATCTTAGAAATGGACTCAGATAATTATGTAGTTTGCCTAATGCCTCTTTACTGGTAAATGACCATGTGAGGACTAAAACTAGAAGTTTCAGTTGGTAAATGAGGATGGAAAGAAGTATGTTTTCTTCCTCCGCGCACATTCTCTAATCTGGTGACTTTTCAATATGAGTATGTTTCAAGTAGTGTGTCAAAAGAAAGTTTCTTAGGTCTGTGGGAAAGGTGTTTCAGAAAGCAGTATGAAATAAATTCTTGAAAAATAAAGTCTGGGAGATTTAAAGAATTGATGTAAAGATGGTGCCTTTTGTTGTTGTTTTAACTTGCCTGCTCATTTATCAGCCAGAGACTTGAATCCTCTCTTAGACTTGCTTACCTCATACAATATCAGATTGGAATCCTTGTCTTTCTATAACAAAATCCCTTCTCTGATAGACTGCATATAGTATGGTCTTCGGGCCTAATTTTTTTCTCACTAGCCACCTGTAACTTTAGGAATACTAATCTAAAGACAGAAAAGGGAAGGAAAGAAAGAGTAGATATCAGTTACCTTCCTCCCTACATAAGTTTTGAGAATTGTGGTAGGCTGAATAATGTTCACCCAAAGATATCCACTCCAATTCATGAACTTGTGATTATTTTACCTTTAACAGCAAAAGGGAATTTTCAGATGTTAGTAAGTTAAGGATCTTGAGATAGGGGAGATTGTACTGAATTATTCCAGTGGGTCAGATAACTACTAAGGTCCTTATCAGAGAGAGGAAGTAAGTTTAGAGCTAGTGAGAGAGATGTGATCCCACTGGGCTGCTGACTTTGAAGATGTAAGAAGGGAACATAAACCACAGAATACAGGTGGCATTTAGGAGCTGGAAAAGTCAAGCAAGGAACCAGTGTCTTAGTCCATTTGTGCTACTCTAGCAGAATACTAGGACTGATGAAGTAATTGATGAAGAATATAAATTTATTTTTTTTAACAGTTCTGGACTCTAAGTCCAAGATCAAGCCACCAGTATCTAGGGTGAGCTTTCTTGTCACATCCTCACATGGAAGAAGGGGAAAGGACAAGTGAGGGTTAACTCTTGTGTGCTCCCATGGTAGAAAAGTGGAAGAGGGTAAAACTAGATGAACTCTGTGTAAAGCTTCTTTTTTTTTTTTTTTTTGAGTTGAAGTCTCACTCTGTCACCCAGGCTGGAGGGCAGTGGTACACTCCCAGCCACTGCAGCAGTCTCAACCTGCTGTGCTCAGGTGATTCTTCCACCCCAGCCTTCCAAGTAACTAGAACTACAGGCATGAGCCACCATGCTGGCCAAATTTTTGATTTATTGTAGAAATGAGGTCTCGCCAAGTTGCCCAGGGTGGTCTTGAACCTGTGGGCTGAGGTAGTCCTCTCACCTGGGCCTCCCAAAGTGCTGGAATTATAGGTGTGAGCCACCATGCCAGGCCTGTAAAGCCTCTTTTAAAAGGGCCTTAATCCCATTAGTGAGGGAGGAGGCCTCATGGCCCAATCACCTCTTAAAGGCCCACTTAATAGAGTTTAATCTTTTTTTTCTCCCTTTTAAAAAAAAAATTATAAAGATATGGGGTACAATTCAGGGTTAGGTATACAAACATTGATTATGTAGGTACCCTTGTTGATGAGGTACGCCCTTCCCACCCTAGCAGTTTCCCTCAACTGCCAATCCCACCCCACACCCCTGTCCCCTGACAGTTTCCCACTACTGCCAATCCCTTTCTAATAGTATTATAATAATTGTTCAAGATCCGCTTATGAGTGAAAACATATGGTACTCTGTTCTTTGTTTCTGTGATAGATCACTGAGTATGATTGACTCTAAATCCATACAAGTTGCTGCGAAGTCCACAGGTTTGTCCTTCTTTATAGTTGCATATATTTCATTGTGTATATGCACCACATTTTTTTTTATCTAGTTAAGCCTCGATGGGCAACATGGTTGGTCCCATATTTTTGCTATTGTGAATATAGCTGCAATAAGCATATGTGTGCAGGTATCTTTTTTGTAGAATGATTTGAGTTCCTCTGGGTATATTCCCAACAGGGGAATTGCTGGGTCATATGGAAGGTCAATTTCTAGTTCTTTCAGAAATTACCACACTGTCTTACAAAGAGATTGCACTTGTTTGCATTCCCACCAGCAGTGTAGAAGCTTTCCTTTTACTCCACATCCTTGCCAGCATCTGTTGTTGTTTGTTTTATTAATGATGGCCATTCTTACTGGGGTTAGGTGATATCTTAATGTGGTTTTGGTTTGCATTGCTCTGATGATGAGAGAGGCTGAGCACTTTTTCATGTGTCTGTTAGCTGCCCATATATCTTCTTTTGAGAAGTGTCTATTCATGTCTTTTGTCCACTTTTTAAGGGGGTTGTTTGGTTTTTTTTTTCCTTTTGGCATGTTTGAGTTTCTTGTAGATCCTAGATATTAGGCCTTTGTCAGATATACAGTTGACAAATATTCTTTTACCATTCTGTGGGCTATCTCCCTGCTCTGTTGACGGTTTCTTTTGCTTTGCAAAATCTCATTAGTTTGATGAGGTCCCACTTGTCTTATTCCTTAAGGTATGGGTATTTAGGATTCTGAATAGGAATAGGTTGCCAGTTCCAATCTCCATAAGAGTATCTCTTGCATTTTCTAAGATTCTTATAGTTTGAGGTTTTATGCTTAGGTCTTTGATCCATTTACAGTTAATTTTTGTGTATGGTGATAGGTAGGGATCCTGTTTCAATCTTCTGCATGTGGTCAGCCAGTTTTCCCAGCACCATTTACTGAATAGGTTCTCTTCTCCACAGTGGTTGTTGTTGGAGGCTTTGTCAAAGGTGAGTTGGTTGAGAAATTGAGGCTTTGCTACCGGAATCTCTATCCTGTTCCACTGGTCTATATGCCTGTTCTTGTACCAGGCTGTTTTGATTACTGTAGCCTTACAGTAAAGTTTGAAGTCTGGAAGTGTGATACCTCCCACTTTGTTTCTTTCCCTAAGGATTGTTTTGACTATCATGGTCATTTATGTTTCCATATGAATTTCTGTATTGTCATTTCCAAGTTTGAAAAGAATGATATTGGCAATTTAATGGGTATTGCATTGAATCTGTAGATTGTCTTTGGTAGGATGGACAGGTTAGCAATTTTGATTCTTCCTATCCGTGATCATGGAATATTTTTCCATTTGTTTGTGTTTTTTGGATTTCTTTGAGAAGTATTTTGTAGTTCTCATTATAAAGTTCTTTCATTTATCTGGTTAGGAAGATGCTGAGGTATTTGGGGTTTTTTGGTTGCTATTGCGAATGGGATTTTTTTTTTTTTTTTTGAGTTGGAGTCTCACTCTGTCACCCAGACTGGAGTGCAGTGGCCGCTCCTGGCCACCACAGCCTTGACCTGTTGGGCTCCGGCGATCCTTCCTCCTCAACCTTCCAGGTAGCTGGAACTATAGGCATGCGCTACCACACCCGGCTAATTTTTTGATTTATTGTAGAGATGAGGTCTCGCCAAGTTGCCCAGGCAGGTCTCGAACCCGCAGGCTCAGGCAATCCACTCACCTCAGCTTCCCAAAGCGCGGGATTACAGGCTGAGCCACTGAGCCCGGCTGGGATTGTATTTTTAATTTGCGTCTCTGCCTGCTTGTTGTTGGTGTATAGGAATGCAACTGTCTTTTGCACATGTATTTTGTACCTTGAGACTTTGCCAAAGTCCTTTATCAGTGCAAGCAGGTTTTTGGAAGATTCTCTTGGATTTTGAAGGTATGGGATCATATCATCAGCAAAGAGGGATAACTTGACTTCCTCTTTTCTTATTTGGATACACCTGATTTCCTTCCCTTATCTAAATGCCCTAGCTGGGACGTCCATTACAATGTTGAACAAGAGTGGTGGAAGTGGGCAGCCTTGTCTTGTTCCAGCTTTCAGAGGAAATGTTTCCAGTTTCTGTCCATTTAGCAATATGTTAGCTGTGGGTTTATTGTAGATGGCACTTACTATTTTGAGGGATGTTTCTTCTATACTTAGGTGTTAGAGGGTTTTTATCAAGAAGGGATGCTGGATTTTATCAAAAACTTTTTCTGCATCTAGTGATATAATCATGTGGTTCTTGTTTTTACATCTGTCGATGTATTTAATTACATTTATCATCCTGCAAATGTTGAACCAGCCCTGCAGCCTGGGGATGAAACCTCTTTGGTCATGGTGGAGGATTTTTGAGATGTGTTTCTGAATCCAATTTGCTAGTATTTTGTTGAGGATTTTTTCATCTGTTCATTAGGGATATTGGCCTGTAGTTCTCTTTTATGTTGGATCTTTACCCGGTTTAGGTATGAATGTGATGTTAGCTTCGTAAAATGATTTGGGGAGAATCCCATCCTTCTCAATTGCCTGGAAAACTTACAATAGGATTGGTATCAGCTCCTCCTTGTATGTTTTATAGAATTCTGCTGGAAAGATATCTGGTCCAGGGCTTCTTATTATTGGTAGTTTTCGCATGACAGAGTCAATTTCTTTGATTGTTGTTGGTCTATTTAGTGTCTCAATGTCTACTTGTTTCAACCTGGGGAGGTTGTGTGATGTCAGAAAGTCTTCCAGTTCATTTATGTTATCAAGTATGTTTCCATATAGGTTTACATAGTAATTTCTGATAATGTTTTGTATTTCTTCGGGGTCAGTTGTGATTTGACCCTTTGTATTTCTGATTGTGTTTATTTGGGTTTTTTCTTGGGCATTCTGGCTAGGGGTCCTTCAATCTTGTCAATTCTTTCAAAGAACCAGCTTTTTGTTTTGTTGATGTTTTCTATGATATTTTTGTCTCCTATGTTTTCTGTTTTCCGTATTTGGGCTCGTATTTTGGTGATTTGTATTCTTCTGCTAAAGTTGGGGATTTGGTGGTCTTCTCTTTCAGCTCCCATAGGTGATTTGTTAGGCTCTCAACTTCTGATTTTCTGTTTTCTTGAAGTGTGCTCATAGAGATATAAATTCTCCTCTTAGAACTGTTTTCCTGCCATCCCAGAGGTTTTGGTAAGATTTTTTTTCATTTTCATTTGTTTTCAGTTATCTTTTAATTTCTTCTTTGATTTCAGGGTTGACCTAGTAGTTGTTCAGCATCATGGTGTTTAGTGTCCATGTCTTTGTGGGTTTTGGGCAAATTTTGTTGTTGTTGATATTTATTTGTATTCCACTGTGGTCTGAGAATGTGCTTGGCAAGATTTCAACCTTATGGACTTTGTTTATGCTTGATTTATAGCCAAGGATGTGATCGATCTTGGAGTATATTCCATGTGGTGATGAGTAGAATGTATATTCTGTGGTTGTTGGGTGGAATAATCTGTAGGTATCTATTAAATCCATTTGATTGAGTGTCAAGTTTAGGTTCTGGATCTCCCTGTTGATTTTTTGCCTAATTGATCTATCTAGTTAGTGGGGTATTCAAGCCCTCTGCTATAATAATGTTAGAATCAATTTCATTTTTTAGTTTACTTAATAGTTGCTTTATAAATGCTGGTGCTCCTGTGTTGGGTGCATATATGTTTAGGATGGATATGTCTTGTTGATGGATTGAATCTATTATCATTAAATAGTGTCCTTTTGCATCTTTTTTAATTTTATAAGGTTGTTTGTTTGATACAAGATTGCAACACCTGTCTTCTTTTGTGATCCATTTGTCTGGAAACTCGTTTTCCATCCTTTAACTTTGAGTCTGTGTGCATCCCTTGTAGTGAAATGAGTCTCCTGGATGCAGCAAATAATTGGGTCATGGTTTCTTATCCAGTTTGTCATTCTGTGTTTTTTCAGTGGTGCATTTAGCCCATTCACGTTCAGGCTGATTATTGAAATATGATTGTTTATCCCTGTCATGAAGTTTTTATAAAGTTTTTTTTTTGTTTGTTTTCTTTTGGCTTTGAGGTTGTTGTATGTATGTGTTTTCAAGTTTCTTATTGGGCTGTATTGTCTCTTGATTCTCTGCTCTGCTGTTCTCTTGGGAAGTGTGTGGTCGCTCATTTTTTTCTTTCTTCTGTGCTTAATACCTTTTAAAGTATTTCCCGTAGAGCTGGTCTGGAATCTGCATAATCTCTTAGGGATTGGATGTCTGTGAAGGATTTTAATTCTCCATCACTGATGAAGCTGAGCTTGGCAGGATAGGAAATTCTTGGTTTAAATTGTTCATCTCTGAGGACTTTGAATTCAGGGCTCCAGACCCTTCTTGCTTGTAGTGTTTCGGCCAATAAGTCTACTGCTATTTTAATTGGTTTTCCCTGGTAGGTAGTCTGACCTTTTTCTCTTGCTGCCTTTAGGATTTTTTCTTTTCTGTCTACTTTGTGTAGGCAAATTATTATGTGTCTAAGCGTTGATCTTTTCTTTTGATGTATTGTGGGTTCTCTGTATCTCTTGTGCTTGGCTCGTCACATCTCTAGTGAGATGGGGAAAGTTTTTTTGGATTGTCTCCTGGAATACTTGATCCAAGGTGTTCTCCATTTCTTGTTCTTCTTCTGGGATATCAATCAGGTGTAGGTTCAGCCTCTTTATATAATCACAAATCTTTTGTAGTCTTTGATCTTTCTTTCTGAGTTTCCTTTCTATATTTTTTTTTTACAGATCAAGTTAATTTCATGTTCTGGTCTTCAAGTTCTGAGATTCTTTCTTCAGTTAGATTAATTCTGTTTTCCATGCTGGACATCTTGTTGTTTATTTCCTGGATGAAATTTTTTATTGCCAAAATCTCTGTTACATGTTCTTTCAGTGTCACATTTTGTCTTTCTTGAGTCTTACCACTTACTCTTTCCATCCATTCCCTAATCCCTGTTGTATTCTGAGGCCAGTCTTTGGTGACTTCCATTGTTTAGGCAGCAAGGTCTGGTTTTTTAGGAGTTTTGTCTTTGGTACACTTGAAATTACCTATGGTCTTCCTTTGGTTTTTCCTCATTTGTGACATACTTCTTGTTTTACTCTTTATTTTTGTTATTCAGTGTCAGTGGGAGAGGCCTTCCCTTCTGATGTTTGCTAAGTCCTCTATTCTTTCCTGATCCTGGCTCTGGATTTGTTCTATTTTGAAATAGAATTGTGGATGGGAATCTTTGTTGTCTCTTAGTGTCTTTGAAATTTGACTCTAGTAGGAGATGGAGTGCTAGGATTCAGAAACTACTTGCAGATTACAATGTTCACTTATGGTGGTATGTGTTCCCTGAGACCCATTCCCCACCTCCACTCTATATGATGATGCAAAGCAGAAAACAATGGAAAAACACAATTAAACATACAGAAACAGACATGCACACACACCCCCAAAAACAAACTGGAATAACAACAAAGTGTAACAAAAAAAACCCTAGAAAACTAAACGCACACACACATGCCTAGTACAAAGTAAGCAGAGAAGAAAAATAGAAAGACTGGGAAAAAAATGGAATTCACATCAAACCCTCACACACATATGGACACACACTTTAAATTATAAAAAAAATAAATTAAAAAAACCCAGAAGAACAAGAGAGCAAAAACAAACTACTAACAACAAAATTGAAAGATGAATGCTCAATCATTCATATACACACATAAATAGAAAATAAAAGAAAAAAAGAAACAGAAAAAGAAAAAAAATTGGGGGGAATGCAGATCAAACCCTCATATACACATTCATGCACAAAGGAAAAATTTATTTTTAAAATAGATGAACTAACACACAGTCAAAGAATTTTAAAATGTTTTTTTAAAAATTAAAAAAAAAAAAAAAACAGCCTGCCCTTTTGTCCCAGGCGCTATAATTTTTCCTCTAATCAGATTTCTCTGGCAGAGCCACCTCTTTCACTCTGTCCTCAGTGTCTGGAGCAGGGAAGGAGGAGGGGCAGTGGATGCTGGTGGGGCTCCAGTCCTCCCCTCCCACTCTCATATGGTCAGGGAGATCTCCTGTGGGGAGGGGAAGGGTTGTCTCTTTCCCAGGTATGTACTTGCAGGTGGTGCCCCAATCAGGCCTATCCTTGAATGGAGTTCTCCTTTTACAAATGATATCCAGGCTGTGCCTGGGTTTGTCCCTCTCAGTTGTGGCCCAGTTATGTGGGTCTGATGTTCAGAGGATTGCTGGGAAGGAGGGAATTTGTGTCAGCCCTGGACTCACCACTGATCTCTTTGGGGTTCTTCCTCGTCCTTTTCTGGCCACAGCCTTTGTCCCATGGCTGGATAAGGGTAGGTGGTGCGGTGCCTAGAACTCAGCACTCCTCAGGTCCCTCTGAAGTTTGTGCTTTCAGGATATTTCCTCTGGGTCACGATCAACCTCTGAGTAGTTTTTCTACCAGTCACAGAGATCGGGTCTGTTGCTGCATGGTGAGCAAGTCAGAGAACTTTCCTGCCCGCCTTCACGATGGTGGTGGGGTGCCTCTCTTGTCCTCTTCCCTGGGACTTTGCCTCTGGACTCCCTCCACAGCCCCTGCTGTCAGTGCCCTCCTAGGCGCTGAAGTGGTGAGACAAAACCTGGAGCTGGCAATCTCTCCTGCCAATGGTGAGGGAGAACATGGGGTGACAGTCTCTCCCCAC
>CAUYQG010165719.1:0-35219 GCA_963574415.1 Tarsius wallacei
CACATTTTTTTAATCCAGTCCTCTTTGGATGGACAGCAAGGTTGCTTCCAGGTTCTTGCTATTGTGAACAATGCTGCAATAAACATCCGAGTGCAGGTATCTTTTTTATAAAGTGATTTGAGTTCTTCAGGGTATATTCCCAGTAGGGAGATCACGTTGAAGTTTTATGCTGAGATGTTTATGTTCAAGCATTTGAGAAGTAGTTCCTGCAAGTCTGCAAGCTAGATAGTTCAGTAGCAAAATATCCATTTTCTGGATCTTGATTTCTTCAGAATGGTGAAATGCAAAAAATAAGCAACTGTATTTGGGAAATTCACATTGCTGGTTCCTCTTCAAGCCACAGCTCAAACATCACACCCTCAGAGAACCCTTATTTAACCATGCTATTAAAATCCCTGCCTTCCCCATCTCACAAAGCCCTATAGTTTATGACCCTCCTTATTTCCTCATAGTATATATGACGGGGGACCCTCCAAAAAAAAACAGGATTATCTCTTGGAGGGTGGACCCCTTGCAGTGCAGTCTTCCCTCACTAGGTGAGTGTTCTAGGAACTGCCAGCATTGTTGTCAGAGGCTGCGTTGTCAAGAAAAATCCCAGTGGTGACAAACGACTCCTTTCACCATGACAGTGCACCTGTCCACATTGTGCTGTGTCCAGCAGTTTTTGACCCAAAACAGCATAGCTCTCATGCTCCACCCTCCCTATTCACCCAATTTCACCACCAGTGAATTTTTTGTTTGTTTCCCAGATGGCCTCCAAGGGAAACATTCTGCCAATGTGGAAGAGGCCAAAAAAAAACGGATGAAGCACCGAAAGGCATACAAATTGATGAGTTCAAAAACTGCTGTGAGCAGTGGAAAAAGCATCTCAACAGGTGTTTGCATGAAAAGGAGAGTACTTTGAAGGTGACTGAAGTTTAAATATGGAAGAATAAGCACACAACTTTTTATAAATAAATTCCGAGGTTTTTCGGATCCCTCCTCTTACTGAACTCAGAAAATTAATTGATTTACTCATTTATTGTCCTTCTCAACTGCTCCCCTTGGGAACAGACAATTCTTCTAATTTATCTTTTTCACCACTGTGTGCCTGGTGTCTAAGACAGGATCTGGGACAGAGAGGGGACACTCAGTCCCTGAGTGAGTGAAGTCACGTCCAGATGGCAAACAGGAGGGACAGGGACAAGGTGGTGATAGAGCCCTCTATGGCTTGTGCGGGAGATGCAGGGAGAGCACGGAGGAGGACTTCCTGGCAACGGCAACACTTAATGGAAAGGGAGCAGTGAGGAAAGGCTCAAGTAGAGGAGGAGGAGGAGGCAGGAGGCAGTTCGGAGCCTCTTTTGGGAGGCCTGAAAGCCCAGCTCTTCCTGAACCAGGTGAGTGTTGCCTACGGAGGCATTATAAAACCTGATCTTTTTCTCATGTATAATTTATTTATTTATTACAGAGTTGTGGGGTACAGGTGAGGCTTTCCTACATAACCAGGCCGCACACAGGTGAAGTTTGGGCTTCTAGGTGGCCCTCACTCCCCGCTGGTAGTGGACCAGATACTCCTTGTGTTGTCATGTCTCCCACCTTCCTTCCTACCTTCCCTAGCAGTGTCCAGAGACGGCTGATCCCGCCCTTGTGGTCATGTGACTAGTGTTCAGGACCCTGATCTTTGTTTAGGCTGAAAATTAAGATGTTCTGCAACATCGAAATCATCTTCTCAAATCCTTCATTGCCACTACCTGGGCTCCCTTATGCTCCATCCCCTACCCCTTCCATGACAACAAGGAGCCACCAAGGCCAGAGGAGGGAGTCTGGTGGGTCAACATGAGTCCAGCCACTTTCGACTTTTCTGCAGTGCCTCTTCCTTCAGACACCCTCTGCAGTCACTGGAATAGCCAATCGGTGCTATGTGGATGATCATCTTGAAACAGCGTCTAGGGAGATCCCTCAAGGCAGCATGCCAGAATCCGGAAAAGGGAAATTTCAGGCCAGGCCACCAGGGAAGAAAATCATGGACACTTCCCCAAAAAGGACTGAAGGATTTTTTTTTAATTCCCTAGGGCAGAAAGTACGTGTGCTGTGATCATTTTCTGCGTTCTCTCCTCCCCAGCAGACTGAAGGCTCCACGTGGGATACCCAGACAGAAGCCTGTTTCCTTAGTATCCAAACCTCAGAGCCCAGCTACTTCTGTTTACCCCTCCTCCAATGGCATGCACTCCTCATATCAGCCCTCCTAAAGGGACAAACCAACCTAGGAAGGAAGAGAGGTAACAATCTGCAAATAGCGGAGGGTATACAAGACTCTGGAGATGCTATAAATATGTAGACAACCAGGCGCCATGTGATGGATGCAGGCAGCCACGTCACCTTAGTGATGGCAAGAGTGAGACTAGGACTGAGGCTGGCTTCAGAGCACAAAATGACATCGTTGCTGGAGACAGGACTTTCCTGCCCGTGCTGGGCATGGCGCCACACACCCCATGCACCTTGTGAAGCCGGCTGAACTGTGGTGTGGCCTTGGCTTCCGTGCTTCTCTTGTTAACTGATGCTGGTGAGTGGAGCCTTCAGGGGAAGCCTCAAAGAGGGAACAGAACTTGAGCTGGCCCCCCGAAAAGGAGTAGAAATTAAGCATGAGGGTATTCTTGGGAAGGAGAAGGATGCAGATAAAAGCACATGCAGCCACATGTGAGGAACAGAAAGTGGTCCGTTGTGGCTGAAGCAGGAAAGTAGATTTAGAAAGGATTCAGATATCATCTTTTCCAGAGATTTCAAAAGGTTCCCTGGGGAGCCCTAGGATTTCCACAGAGATGACCACAAGTGAATTTTCTAGATTAGAGACGGTAAACTATGGCCCTCGGGTCAAATTCAGCCTGCCGGAATTTTTTGTAAATCACGTTTTACTGGAACACGACCGCACCCATTTATTTACAGACTTTGACTGCTTTCCACACTCTTCTGGGCGAGCTGAGTAGTTGAGACAGAGACTGTACAACCCACGAAGCCAAGAATATTTACCATCCTGGCCCTTTTCAGGAAAAGTTGGCCAACCTTTGTGCTAAGCAATGGAAGCCTTCCTGTCTGTATAATGCTGTCCTTTTCATTGAGTTTCACCATTTTTGGTGGAAATCTCTGCAGAGTGCCTTATAAGGCCTCATGCAGATAAATGATCATAACGTTGCGTGAACTAACACTTTCTGCGTCTTACTACAAGTAAAACGGAGCATATACACCTTATGTTTGTATTTTCTTCTGAGGCAGATTGTTATCAGACATGATTGAACTTTGCTGGGATGATGGCAGTGTTACTGGTCACACCACAAGAACGACCACAGGAAAGTTCCCTGTGTCCATGCCCGAACTCCACTCTGCTTCCGGCACAAAGGAAGGTCACACTTGCCTGCTCCCCTGCAGCTTGACAGGGAGATGAGTTGAGTTCAGCCCAGTGGTAGAAGTGTACATGTCACTTTTGGACAAAACACTTAACGGACAGGAGGGAGGCCCTCTAAAGATGACTTTTTCCTGCCAATGGCATTTCGTGATTTGGGTGTCCAGGATGGATGCGCCTCTGTGTGAAGGCAAGTAATCCAAGAGAGCCACCCAGACCAGAAGCAATCTCTGCGTGAGAAATCAACTCTCATGGTATCAGGTCCCTTGATACCATTTCAGATCGCTCTCAGAGGTTGGTAGTGGTTATCCTAATGAACACGATGACCTTATGGGGTCATTATCGGCATAAGGATGCTTTCCTGGTGCTATATGGTTTCAAATTCAACTTTAGAGCTCTCTCGTCTTTGAAACTGTATACTTCTCTTTCTTCAGTATCAGGTTATCATTTTAAGCAGTTATCAGAATGTCCCACATTAACATTCACTTATAATTTGCTGTTCCTAATCTTCTATAAGCTAAGAAAACAGATGCTTTCAATTATTATAGTCATTTCTAAAGTGAAATTGGTTGTCTCTGGGAGAAGTCCTTGAGGGGAATTTTTTGTTAATAAAATGTTTTGGCAGCAAGAATCCTTTGACAGTCATTTTGACCCTTCCGGGGTCCTTACTTACTTACTGGCTTGTTTTACATGGTATTCTAAATAAGAGAGGCTATTGACCGGTAATTTTTAGATAAAACATGTATGAACTACCATATTTTGAATAAAAACTCCTGGAATTGTTCTGAACATTTTTAGACTTATTTATAGGTAGGTCTGACATATATGATATTTTAAAAAATTATTTTTTCATACCCATGGAACATTTTCACCTTATATATCTTTCTGGCTTCTCCAAGTAGACCTGTCATATCCTCTAACACCTATCTCAGTTACAGATTTCATTATCCACATAATCAGAGAGGCAAAATTCTGCTTCATCTTGGACACCTCCCTTGTTATTCCCCCAACAGACAATAGACCATGAACCTTTGTGGATCCCACCTCTAAAACATGTTTCCAAAGTCTCCGCTTGCATACAAGACCCTTCATTAACTGGCACTATCTCACTTGTAATAAAGACTTGCCGTTTTCCTTACTGTTTCTATCTATTTGGATAATAGCAACTAAATCTGATTAGAGAAATTTAATTTCTCTCATTGCTACAACCTGATAGGACTTTCTTTCAAGGGACTCTGTTCTCTCCAAACCAAGAGGTGTCCAAGTTGGACCAATTCAGTGCTGTCTCACTGAACTTTGATGTTTAAGAGAAAGAGCCACCATCAGTTCTCACGTCCCGGTTCCTGTCTTTCTTGACTCCTGGTCCTTCAGTATTTCCTGTGACTCTCTGAGAAGCGCCAAGGACTTCCAACACATCGTGTATGTGTGCTTGCAAATGTGTGTGCGTATGTGTGTGTGGTCTGAGCTATTCCATCGGCTTCTGTTGCTTGTAACCGGAGAATTCTAACCAATACCTTACCTTCTAGTCCCCTCCAAGCCTTTCCTCAGATCTTCTACATCCCAGGATCATAAGAAGTTGAATCATTTCCTCAGCATGCCATATACTTCCATTCTTCGCATCTGCCGATACTGTTACCTATTTTCCTAACACCCTTTCTTCATTCCAGAAACATTTCAATTCCTGTTTCAAGGGTTAGCTCAAATATGGAGGCATTTTTATTTCCAACCCATCTCAGGTCTTACCAGGCAAAATTGAACATTCTTGTCTGCATTTTCTCCTAGGACTTGATGCATCTTGCCAGCTTGCAGCTCGGTGTTGTGGTTAGTGATTCACATGTACAACTCTTCCAGGAGATGCTGAAACCCTCAAGGGCACCCAGGCAATGTTAAACAAATGTCTGTGGAATTAAATGAATTGAATCACATCTAGAGAGAATAGAGATTTTTTATTCAAATGTCTGTGGAATTGAATCATGTCTAGAGAGAATAAAGGTTTTGTTTGTTTGTTTGTTTGTTTGTTTTTTACAAAAGATGGATTTCCATTTATTTATTCATACTTGCTTATGTGTCTTAAAATTTCCAACTATGTATCTCTTGAAACTCAAATCATTCTACAAAAGAAATACCTGCACATGCATGTTTCATGCAGCACAATTCGCAATAGCAAAAACATGGAACAAATCATGCTACCCATCGAAACTGGACTTGATTTTTAAAATGTGTTACATATACACAATGGAATACTATGCAACCATAAAGAAGGACAAACATATGGACTTTGCAGCAACTTGGATGGATTTAAAGTCTGTCATACCCAGTGATCTCTCACAGAAACAAAGAACAGAGTACTACATGTTCTTACTCATAAGTGGACCCTGAACATTTTCCATAATACTATAAGAAAGGGATTGGTAGTAGCGTGATATGGCTGCGGTTGGTGGGGGGTGGGGGGACACACATCAATAAGGCTACCTGATAGCAAACCAGACAAAGTGAGGACCAAAGGGAGGCCCCAACTTTACCTGTACGATGACCATTTGTATACCTAATCCTGCCCTCACATCTTTAAAATAAAATAAAATAAAATAAAAATAAAAAAGAAGAAAATGGTGCCCATTATACTTAACAAAAATGCACTGGACTTGGATGATGGGCACCCAGAGTACCCTGACTTGATCACTATGCATTATATACATACAACAAATCTTCTCATGTACCCCATAGATTTGCACAAAAAAGAAAACCGTATGCCATGAACATGTTGTAGAGTTAGAATTAATAACTGATGAGAAGTAGAAAGCAAAAATAGTTGCCCCACTTCTCTCTTTTCTGTGGTTCTCTATCTCTCCCTTTTCCACTGACACATCACATTTCAATGCCATTTTTTGTTTCCTTCCAAACTCCTATGGCCTCTATCTTTGCAGAAATATGCAATAACCATTATGCAACGAGCTACATTGTATAACAGACAGGATTTCCCTCCTCTCCTGAGACCACAGGGAAGAGGAAAAAAGCGTGAAATCCTTAAGAAGACTGCCGATGTGAGTGAAGGATGAGGATGCAATCCCCTCAGGAGATTCTGGGGATGGGTACAGCGTGGCTCCTCCTGGAAATCGCTGGTGAATGACTCAATAAAAACAAAGCGTGAAGAAGAAAATACCAGGGGTCCTATCTACCTTCCTGAAAAGATTACTCCAACACCCCGCTGTTTAGTTGTTTCACTGCTCCAGTGAATTAACTTTAATCAGGGAGGCAAAAAGCTAATCAAAAGGAGGAGGAAATCAGTGAAATCGGCTTTTTCTTTGTATTATCTGATGACCAACTCTATCTCGCCAGCTGTCCCTCCTGATGGACCAGAGAAGTCATAAATATCTCTTTGGTATTAGCTGCTTCCACTCTTAAAGGAAAAAGGAGAATGATCTTTCTCAGCTGACCTCTTGAGCCTCTTCACCTTAACCCCTTTGCCTATAAAATGACTTCTAAATTCCTAACCTTAGTTCACAGGACCAGGATGATTCTATCAGGTCCCAACCTATCCCTTCTCTCATTCTCTCTGCCATTCTACTCCAAAATCCTATTACTGTGAATTTTTCCAAGTTATCCAAATGCTTTTTGATCCTCCTACTCTCAAACCTACTGTACTTAACTAGAAAACCTTGTCCCCTTTGTCTACCAGGAAAATCATCTCCATCCTTGTATACTTGTTTCAAAGACTTACTCCTTCATTCCTTCAAGCCCCCAAGGTGCTGTAAACCCATCTGCATGCCCTGTGTAATTTATCTTTGATCTATTTCTCTTCTCTAGACTGAGATTCTTGAGAGCTGGGAGCACAGACATGGTTCCCAACATATAGTAGATACTCCAATATTTATGGGATGAATGAATGATGACTCACTTCCAAAATAAAGCCACAGAAGGTTGTTGAGAGAAGTAAATGCTCAGTTAATTGTGGCCTACACATCTTTCCGTCCTCTTTAGGACGTTAAACAAAACCAAAGTTAAGTCTTATAACACTGATCATTCAGTCCTGTGCTAGGCCCACCTTGGACACCCCATGGCTTGGAGAGAATGGAGTCCCCTAAAAGTGAGCCCTATCAAATCAATCTTGGTTGCTATTCTCCAAATAGGTAGGAACAGATATTAGTAAGAAAAATGACAAATGTCTCCTACAAGTAAGGTGATGCCATTTTATGAAGGGTCATGGATACAGAAAGATCCTAAAAGTCTTAATTTCCTCATTATCACATTTGAAAGGTCTCGATCTAAGGAGGAAGAACTGGTAAATGTTACAAAAGTAATGGGATTCAAGTCTGTTTATTTGAACATTTCTCATTATGGGAATTTGCTATCTCTGAGGCCCACCCAAAATAACACTTCAAAGGTCCATAAATAATTGAGTCTCATGGTGCCAGAATTTCATTGGTCCTTTACCATTTCAGTGAACAATCACGGTATCTGGAAATTAACACCAATGGAAGCCACAGGAAATTTCTCTATATACACATGAAGGCATACAAACAGCTAGTCCATAAACTGTTATGGACACCAACGATAAATGACATAGGATAAACATACACTTATCTCCAACTGGTTCTGTTTAGGGGATGAAGAAGAAGAAAAATGAGGTCAATGATTTCACTCAAAAAGCTATTCTAGGTTAAGCCTTTCTAACATGAACATAGATAGAAATTGGTTTTTTTCAGCCTAGCTTCCAACGACTTTAAAGAGCTTTTCTCTTTAGGGTTACATTCATTTAAGAGATCTTTCAACCTATACAATTTCCCAACTCCTAAAATTGATCATAAGAGTAACTTGATTCCAAAAGAAGGTAGCATTTCAACAACAGTGGCAAGATAATAAAGAATGGCCGTACATTATTTTATTGGTCATGAAATTAAAAGACAATATGGCACAATGAAAAATACATAGGCTTTAGAGAGAGACAAGTTCTGGTCCTGGTTCTATCTCTTCCAGGCTGTCACTCTGCACCTGTTGGACCTTGTGTATGACGCTTACCTCCAATTGACATCAGTTCATCTTCATCCAAACAATTGAGAATGGAAAACCCCACTTCATAATGGGATTTATGAAGTGGGATTTATGAAGATTGAAGATATCATAAGGGACCTAGCCCAATACATAACACATAGTTACATAGTTGGACCTTGTATATGATGCTTAACTCCAATTGACATCAGTTCATCTTCATCCACACAATTGAGAATGAAAAATCCCACTTCATAATGAGATTTATGAAGTTTGGTTTATAAAGATTGAAGATATTATAAGGGACCTAGCCCAATACATACCACGCAGTTACATAGTTACATAGTTACATAGTTGGACCTTTTGTATGATGCTTAACTCCAATTGACATCAATTCATCTTCATCCACACAAGTGAGAATGAAAAATCCCACTTCATAATGGGATTTATGAAGTGGGGTTTATGAAGATTGAAGATATTATAAGGGACCTAGCCCAACTATATGTAACACATAGTTACATATCAAGTAATGCATACTTTATAAAAATATACTAATTGCTTGACTAAAATTAATTTGCTTATTAAATTACCATTTTGAATAGGAAATACCAAAATATGTGGAAGACATTTCTATTGTTCATGATATAAGGACATAAGGACATAGTAGAAGAAAAAGTTAGGGATAAGGAGCCAAGGGAAAGAACAAGACAGCGCAGGTTGAGGATGAGGCTGGGGCATCTCAACAGCATGGGATCATGGGAAGGAGGTTTAAAAACATGCCTGGTTGACCAAAAAAGTCACAGTCCTTTGGAAAACACAAGAAGGCTGCATGAAAGAACACATTTCTAAACTTTCCACTTGATCTTTCATTCTAGCAATGGATGTGTTTCCTTCCTCAACAATAATCCTCTAAACATTCTGCATCTACAGTGGTGTAGAGAAAAGAGAAATATGTTTTTCTCGCCACATGTGGTCATACAGATGGATGGGATACCCCTCAGGACATGTGTAGGCTATGTACTATTTTGAGTAGCATCAAAGAAGTAATATAAGCCATCACCTTGTGGACCCAAGTGAATCAGCAGTCCGGGGTTTCTAGGGGTGACGCAGAGAAAGTGCTGGAAGGCCCTAGGCAAGCGAGGAATGGCAGTTTAATGAGAACACAACATATCATGAGCCCCCTCTATAATTTTGACTTGAAAAAGATGCAGAATCATCTGTCTGAGCAGTGGTGTTAAAGGCACCAGGTTTGAGGAAGAAAAAACTAGGTTTAAATACTTCTTGAGCATTTTGGGAGCTGTAAAATATTGGGAAAGTTTTTTTATATTTCTGAGTTCCAGTTAAATAAATAAAATAATAACTACTTCACAGAGTTATAATAAAGTTAAATAACATAATTATGTTATTTAGCTCTCTGTTAAATAGAAAATACTCAACAAATAGTAGCTCAGGTTTTATGTTAAAAAAAAAAGAAGAAGAAGAAGAGAGAAACATAGTCATTTGTTTATTTCTGTATTCGGTACTAAATTCTACAGACTACCATAGACTACTGAAGACAAGTTCACAAAAATGAATAATCTGATATATAAATCTGTACAAGATACAGTAAACCAATAAGATGAAAGGATTTCTTTTCCTGCAAATTCCAGAAAATATTGGCCTGAAGGAGTTTCACTGGGCACATCCTTAAATGTCACCCATTTCTTCATGAGAGACGCACTCAGGTGTGGTGATGTCCTTACAGGGTGAAGTCCTAACAGTTGTGCGAAGCCCTGAGTGGGAGCTTTGCAAGGTCCCTGTATTCCCAACACCACTCTACAACTCCGGCATAACTGACAAACATATTCACAAAGATTGTCACCTGAAAAGGACATCCAGGTCTGAATACAAATCTATATCATGCCACCAGCCCACCTCATTTCATTATCAGCAGATTATGTTATAACGATTGGGCACGATACTTGTCAATCTCTTTGCAACTATGAAACAATATCCCATCTGCAGGGAGGTCAATCCATCGTCTCCTCCTGACCTAAAAAGGGCAGAGTGTGCCCTGATGAGGACCCAACTACTTCAGCCGTGCAGGTGGCTGAGGTGTTGATTCCCACACTACGCTCCGTAGACAGGAACGTTAGACCTGCTCTCAGTGCCGTGTGAGCTTTGGGTGAAGTCAAGCAGCATTCAAAAGTCTCTGTTTTCTCATTTATCAAAGAGGGATAGAAACTTTTGTCCTATTAATCTTTCAAACTGCTTGAGTAGATCAAAATATAAATATATTAAATTTGTGCAAGTTCTTTGTAAATTATAAAGTGCTAAGGACTACAATAATATAAACAGTATTGTCATAATCTTCTTACAGGTGTTTAAAAGTCTGTCTTGCAGGTGCTTAAAACACACACACACACATAATTTGACATTCAAAAAAGGAGGATTAGACAAAAGTAAGGATGAAATCTGTCCATTTGGGTCTTCTCTAAATACCCTGTCAAACACATTTGCATGCTGGGCTAGTAGCTCAGACATTTGTTTCTGCTGGTTTGTCTCTATCGGAAAAATACATTGCCTTCTTCAGTCCACTTAAGAATTAAGGTCATAGCCGGGCTTGGTGGCTCAGCCTGTAATTCCGCCCCTCGGGAGGCCAAGGTGAGTGGATCGCCTGAGCCCGCGGGTTCGAGACCCGCCTGGGCAACTTGGCGAGATCTCATCTCTACAATAAATCAAAGATTAGCCGGGCGTGGTAGTGCGCGCCTGTAGTTTCAGCTACTCGGAAGACTGAGGCGGAAGGATTGCCTCAGAGTGAGACTCCAACTCAAAAAAAAAAAAAAGAATTAAGGTCATATAGGTGATTTTACCACTTCCAAATGCTTTTTCTCCCAGTGATCTGGGCTGTACATCGTATGTCATCTGCCTTGTATATCTGCCTTGAATATTGGTATTTATAAAGCATTCAGGAGGCATCACGGTGCCCAGTATTGTATTTTCAGGTGCCCAGTATCTGAAATTGCTTTCTCTACAGGAGCTGCCATTTTAATATCTGCAATTTACTCAAAAGTCTTTCAGCATGCATTTTGTAGGATATCTGTGTCTCACTAAGGTTAAACTTCTATATATTAATAATAACTTAGTTTAACTAGCATATCATCAAGAACACAGTCCAGTGATGGCCAGTTCTCATTACCTCAGGAAGAACACAGTATTTCTGTTACCCATACTTTGGTCAATAGTAGGTGTGTAGGTGTGCTATTCATTAGCACACAACATGTTAGAAAGTGGTTTTCTTTTTTCTTTTCTTTTTTTGAAAGCAGAATTTATTGAGGGGACAGAAAAGCTCCCACAGTGGGAGGGTATCTGAAGGGGTTGCCCAGAAAGTGGTTTTCAGTACTACATACTCTAATTCCATTCAGGTTGCTGTGAAGTTCATGATTTTGTTCTTCTTATGGCTGTGTAATATTCCATTGTGCATGTGTACCACTTTTTTTAAATCCAGTCCTCTTTTGATGGACAGCACAGTTGGTTCCATGTTCTTGCTATTGTGAACAATGTTGCAATAAACATACATGTGCGGGTATCTTCTTTATAGAGTGATTTGAGTTCTTCCGAGTTTATAACACTGAGTGACCTTTCACAGAAACAAAGATCTGAGTATCATATGTTCTCATTCATAAGTGGACCTTGAACAACCACCGTAATACTATAAGAAAAGGATTGACAGTAGCGGGAAACTGCGGGGCGGGGGGGCGGGGAGGTGGGATTGACAATAGTCGATATCTGCCTGGGGAAGGGGGGGCACACCTCATCAACAAGGGTACCTGCACAATGAAAATTTGTATGCCTAACCCTGAGTTGTACCCCACGATTTTAAAATAAAAATTAAAAAAAATAAAGTGGTTTTCAATGGTGCAGTCAATGACTTATTAATTAGTTGGTGAAATTAAAGGTGGTTCAAACAATGTAAATTAGTTAAAATACATTAGAGACACTCCCTATTCTTGTAAGTACACAGTGAAAGAATATAGGCTCCTAGGAGGGTACTAGCCAGCCCATTAGAGATTGACCCTAAGGATTAACTCCTGAACAGCCATTGTTTCTGCAATGAATTCCTCCAACTATTGGCTTAGGGCACTTCAAGTCATCTGAGGCCAACTGAGGTGAAGAACACTTCCTCTGGGATATTGTCCACCTGTCTGCCTCAAGTAAACCTTTTCACATGGACTGTAGTCAGAGAGTCAAAAAGGAGAGAGAATTGGGATTTCATCAAGCTCACAAAACAGATTGTGGGGACTATCTTGTGTCTCCTTGCTGATAAATACTTGCTAATGAATGTTTGTATGTGTTGCAGAATTTGGTTTTCTTAGAAACTGAAGGCAATATTGTGAGAGATTCACTAAACCTCAGTCACTTCAAAAGCATAGCTGCACCACTTGTATACCAAATCCTGAATTGTACCCCACATCTTTAAAATAAACTAAAATAAGGCCGGGTACGGTGGCTCAGCCTATAATCCCAGCACTTTGGGAGGCTGAGGCGAGAGGATTGCCTGAGCCTGGAAGTTCGAGACCAGCCTGGGCAACTTGGTGAGACCTCATTTCTACAATAAATCACACACACACACACACACACACACACACACACACACACACACACAACTAGCCAGGCATGGTGGCATGTGTCTGTAGTTCCAGCTACTTGGAAGGCTGAGGCAGAAGGGTTGTCTATGCCCAGCAGCTGCTGTGGGCGTGAGCATGCCACTGCACTCCAGTCTGGGCAACAGAGTGAGACACTGACTCAAAAATAAATAAATAAAATAAAAACAAAGCACAGCTTTCAAAACAACCTATGAGCTGGAAAGGTCAAATTAGGTTACAACTATTTTTAATGCCCACATTCTCAGTACACCTCTCACCAAAAAACCTGGAAACATCTGATACCTGCTTTTGAGCTGGAGTTAGCTAGTCAAAAGCCCACACCTTGACTTGGAGTCAGGACAAGAACTACAAAAAGAAGAGTTTGGAGAAATTCTTACAGGTATTGGTAGTAGCAGCAGCAAGCTGTTCCTAAGACAATGGTGGCATCTCTGGTGTCTCAAGTTCCATTTGTCAGGAGCTGGAACTGTAAGTGTGGCATCTAGTGGTAAGGGCCTGTGTCATTGTTTCTTCCAGATGAGTGCAGGTGAGTAGTTTGCCTCTGGTTCTGCAAGCAGAATATGTAAAGCTGGTTCCCTTTCCAGACAGTCACATTGTATTTACAGTCACATTGTATGTACAGTACACTTCCAAGGAATTCCTTTTATGCTTTCATCAACCAGAACCAGTCATTTTTTCTTACAACATGGAACCCAAGAATTTAGAATGATACAGAAATTAGTACCAGGAATAGTTGCAGGAATATCATCTGGTGTTCTAGGTATGTATTGTTGTATAGCAAAGCAACTCAAACTCAGTGGCATGAAACAACCACCATTTTACTATGCTCACAGACTCTGAACATCAAGGATTCAGACAGAGCACAGTGAAGATGGCTTATCTCTGCTCCACAGTATCTGGGCCTTCATCTGGGAAGACTCAAATGGCTGAGATTTAACCAGATGATGGAGGTGAGGAACATCTGGAGGTTTCTTTGCCAACATATCTGGTGCTTGAGTTGGAATAACTCAAAAGCTGGGATTAGATGAGACTTCCTACAAGATCTCATACAGGTGGTCTATCTGTGTGGCTTGATTCTCTTTAAACATGGGGAATGTGGTGCAAGAAGTAATATCCTGAGAGAAGCTTCTACCAAGAGACCAGGTCAGGAGCAGAAGGCCTTCTTCTGTTAGAGCATCAGAATCCACACAGTGTCACCAAGGCCAGCCCAATTCCACAGGGAAAGAGAGTAGATTTCACTTTGTGAAGGAGGCAGTAAAGTCACATCACAAAAGTCATGTGTGAAATGTTAGATATGGTTATAGCCATCTGTGGAAAATAGAATGTGGTGCCTCTTGGAAATGGGTAGAATCTAGGGTTGTTTCTCTGACCTGAATAAGGCTGAATAAAGTAAAAAAGAAATCCAGCTAAAATATATAGGACAGGTCTTCACAGACATGACATGCAGTGACAAAATAGCTAATTAGTGTAATGCTTTTGGCTGTGTGGAATAAAATGTCCACTGAAAGGAAGGTTTCAGAGAATCAACTACCATAGTCATAGAAAATTATGAAATGCATAAGACAAGTAAGAGTGCTGGGATGGAATGGCTACTTCTTGGGGACTGATACCATGGGCTAAAATAAGTTCTGAATTATTACTTCAGGAAAAAAAATACAGTTGATCCTATTGGTTATTGAATTGTACATAGTCAGTTAAGCACATTACCTTGCCAGGACCCTTACAGGAGTTAGAGCACTCACCAGGAAGTGGTATGCACTGAAAATACAAGTGGATTTAATTTGCATTTCTTTGATTGGTAAGGATGAGCATTTTTTCATGTATCTGTTGGCTGCTCGTATGTCTTTTTTTGAGAAGTGTCTATTCATATCTTTTGCCCGCATTGTAATGGGGCTGTTTGTTTGTTTGTTTTCTGTTCAGCATGTTTGAGTTCCATGTAAATCCTAGATGCTAGGCTTTTGTCAGACATACAGTTGGCAAATATTTTTTCCAGTCTGTGGACTGTCTCCTCACTCTCTTAATAGTTTCTTTGACTTTGTAGAAACTTGTAAGCTTGATGAGGTCCCACTTATTTATCTTATCTCTTATGGCATGGGCACTTGGGGTTTTGGAACTAAACTGCAGTCAGGATGGCCATCATTAGTAACTCAAAAAACAACAGATGCTGGAGAGGATACAGCAAAAAAGGAACACTTCTGCATTGTTGGTGGGAGTGTAAACTAGTACAGCCTCTGTGGAACACAGTGTGGCGATTCCTAAAAGATCTAAAAATTGATCTCCCATATGATCCCACTATCCTCCTACTGGTAATATACCCAGAGGAACTCAAATCATTCTATTAAAAAGATACCTGCACATGCATGTTTATTGCAGCATTATTCACAATAGCAAAAACATGGAACCAACCTTGCTGCCCATTGAAAGAGAACTGGATTAAAAAAACTGTGGTATATATACAAGATGGAATATTATGCAGCCATAAAGAGGGACAAAACTATGAAATGCCTATCGAAAGAGGACTAGATTAAAAAAATTGTGGTACATATACATGATGGAATATTATGCAGCCATAAAAAAGGACAAAATTATGAACCTTGCAGCAACTTGGATGGACTTACCACATATTCTCACTCACTATAAGAAAGGGATTGGCAGTAGTAGGAAACTGCCATGGGATGTGGGGGTGGGGTGAGAGTGGCAGTAGTGGGAATCTGCCAGATAGGGGAGGCAAACCTCATCAGCAAGGGTGCCTGCATAATTAGCATTTGTATACCTAACCCTGAATTGTGTCTCACACATTTAAAAGAAATAAATAAAATAATAAAAAATTTAAAAAGATAAAAGGATAGAAGTAAAATAATTTTTTTAAAAGAATACATTGAAAAAAGAAAGAAAATGCAAATGGAGTCATATGGGAGGATTCAGGGGACTCAGTGGTCCCTGAAATCTCCATTTCCTACTGAACCACTATTTCCTCACTGAATACCTCCTCTTCTGTCTGTTAAACCAATCTCTGCCTTATTTTAAGGTAATCCAAGGACAGCGTCTGAGAGATATATCTTGTAAGGGGCAATCTTTCTTGTCTTTCACTCTTACCGTCATCCTTTGTGGCTTCCAAATCTTTAAAGTCACCTCCCAACATGCTCCACCAAAGGAAATTACAAAACCAAACTCAGGAGAAAAAAAGCTTAGACAACAAGATGGTTTCCATACTTGGCTAGTTTATGTTGTTGAAAATAGGGGAGCACATATAAGAAGAAGGATAGAATGCAAATCTTTTTCAGTCTGAATGTGTTGATATAGGTGAATTTACCAAAAAAACTCTAGGTTAAATGTGTTAAGTCCAGAAACTCCAGTTAATGGTTTGGTGAGCAGACTGAAACCTGAACTTACCGGTGGCCCATGTGAAATGAATTTGGGATGCCTTGGGATCCCGATACAACACGGTGGAAGTAACCCTAAAACATGGGGGCTGAAATATTGGATTGGATATTTTCTACGTGACTCACACACAAAATCCTAAATACATCTCCCAAGAGGCCTCAGAAGAACTTGTATTAGCAAGACTATTAAGAAATACACCAATGAGAGGCACACCAGTACTGTTGAAAATCACTTTTGCAGCTGTGTTCCATAAGTCAGAGATGATGTTGGGTGATGCGTCAGTGGGAATAGGCTCCTTAATTCTGGAATCCTAAAGATGACAGATGTCAAGTGGCCATCAAAAATCAGAGCTGGTTTTTATGTGGCCTCCAAAGTCTCAGAAAAACTGAAGGATTCATTGGAATGATTTACACTTACAGAAAACTTTGGTATTGACTAATTGATCAGGGGTCCTTGGCTCTGACCTAGAAACAAACAAGTTCTACTAGAACATAACCAAAGCAATTCCAAGAGGGCTTACCTGGAGCCGCATGTCAGAGTCAGATGCCCTCATCCAGTTTGCAGTTTTCGAGTCCACAACCACTGAATGAAGAAGAGGCCTGATACCCTCAATAAAGGACCCTGCAATAAGATCAAAATTATTTAATAAGGTGTGAGTCTTCTTCCTATCCCTCACACAGGGAACTGTGGCCACTAGTGTGCAATGGGGAAAGCAAAAAGCCCAGACTCATGGAATTTTAATCAAAAATCATCCCCGTGAAAAGCAGAGAGAAATCCAAGAGCTATCCTGTGCTTATTTTCCAAGTTCTTGATTACGTAATTCGAATTGATGTCAGCTATCAGAATCCTCACAGAAATATATGATAGAAAGGCCCAGTAGAAACACACACTCTACCAAAGAAAACCAATCTAAATAAGAGCACATCCCTGAAGGAATTGTACAGATTAGCATTACTATCAAATATGCAGGAATAGAAACTTCTAGCACAGTGTCATCCAAAGTGATTGGCAGAAGAAAGACGGTCTTGAAAGACTGATAGTGGATGAACAAAGACGTCCCTGAAATTGATTCAATTTGCTGTTGGTTTCCTAAGAGCAGTCCCTCTATTTCTTTATTTTTTAACAGAAAGGGTCTTGCTGTGTCATCCAGGTTGGAGTGCAGTGGCATAGTCATAGCTCACTGCATCCTCAAACTCCTGGACCCAAGTGATCCTCCCACCTCAGCCTCCCAAGTAGCCAAGACTACAGGTGTAGGCCACCATGTTTGGCTAATTTTTAATTTTGGGGGTCATAGAGATGGGGTCTCTTTATGTTGCCTAGGTTAGTCTAAAACTCCTGACCTCAACAATCCTCCAGCTTCAGCTTCCCAGTGTGCTAGGATTCCAGGCATGAGCCACCAAGCCTGGCCTTGGTCTCTTTATTGGAGAACATTTATTCTGTACTAGAAGCCCGATAACTATAATCCAGTTGTATTTATTTTATGGAAAGTGACAGGCAGACCTGGAAGATACTATTCTCCATGAAGAGTTTACTGACTGAATAGGACAAAAGTCTAGGTAGGCCTGCTTTTCAGAAAGTGCTACATACACAATAATCTGGCAGTAGTCCTAAGGGGTTTGCCGTAGCTCTGGAAAGGAGTAGAGTAGAGGAATTTTTCCATCAGTATCAAAAAAAATGGGGGGGGGGCACATCAGCGTCTTCTCTGATGAGCAGTGGTATGAAAGATCCCTATTGTGTCATGGGCAATCATAGTTTGACCAGGTGGTTGATGTCTTCCAAGGAGCAAGATTAAACAGTCTATGATGAGGTGATTTGGTGAAGAGGGATGTGAGTGTACTTTTTAGAATGGGTCAAAAGTACATTTGTGTTTCATATGAATATTCACCAAAAATTTTTTAAAAACACAATACAGAATCGGCTCTGATAAAACAAATGGACAAGACACATCACTTTTTGGACAAATGGTCCTGCTTTCCCAAACATCCTAGTAGTTACTCAAAGTGCTCGATAATAAAATAATCATAAGGACAGGGTTGGAGGCCACGTATGGGCCCAACAAGATGAACTTTCCCCCACCAATCCTGCCCTGGATCCTGTAGCAGGGACAAAGCCTGAATCCTTGATATGGCATCATTACCCAGGATCCCAGCAAGTCACTGGATTACACTAAGATGACATGATTTTTCCCTTATGAAATAGACATGAAAGCAATTGGTCTTATAGAATTGTGAAACGGGCCATTGAGGACTAGATATAGCATCAACTGGGGGAAAACACCTTGTGAGGTTTGGGGGACAATCCTGAAGAATGTAGTAAATGCTACTGGCCCAATAAGCAAAACATAGTGTCTCTCTCAGTCTGGAGACACAGGCACCGGAGCCAAGGAGAGGACGCAGAAATGGAGCCAGTCTCAAGCACTCCAAGTGGCTCGCCCACAGAGTGTTTGCTTTCTCTCCCTTTGAGTTTGGCCACTACTTGTTTAAAGTTTGTGTACTCAAAGCTGGAATACTTCCATTAGGGTCCCCCAAAATAGTTCCACTCAGTTGAAAGCTAAGCCCGCTAGTAGTCATCCCAGGCTCTACATTGTACTAGCTAACCATTAACAGGCTCTTAGTCGTACAGGGTTGGCTGAGGCCAGTGATCTGACTTCTCAACTTACCTGATGGGGGCAGGTGGGAGTTCAGGAGTGCGAGGCGGCTGGGGGTGGGGGGAGGGGGTGGGAGAAGAAGCAAGCAAACCAAAAAAGCCATCTCCTGGACTACCTCCACTCATTGTGATATAGAACAATAATGTTTGCGGGAAGACTGTTATAACCTGTACCCATAACCATCAAGGGGTTCAGTCCCCAGGAGTGAAGATATCTGAGTTCATGTCACAGCATGAGCTGAGTGGCTGACTGAAGGCAAAAACAGCAGGATGAGCAATGGACGAGAGCCATCAAAACACCAGCGGCGGCCATGGCCTGGGACAGACACAAGAACAACAAGCTAGTAGAATTTTCTCATTGACTGTGTCTGACATATTTACTGATATATACACTGAATGGCTTGTTTTTTTAAATTAATTTTTCTTTCCTTTTCTCTACTAACCTCCAAGTAATGCTGGCAACGTGCCCCGAAGTACCCATTTCTCAGACGCTGTGGTAGTCTGGGACGTGACTTTGGTTCTTTGTTCTTCTCAGAAGATATTGTGAGCTGCAATATCTTCTCCATGCATCCCTCCTTTCCCCACAAACCAGCACAGTTGGTTACTGTAGCTTGCAATGAAGGACACTTAGTAGATACACATGGTGCAGCAGAACGAACTTTGGGGTCAAAAATAGCTTGATTGGAATCCCAAGCCCCTCATTTACTAAACTTGGACAAGTCACTCAACCTCTTTGAGGCTTGGTTCCTAATCCATAAAAGGGGAGTGAGAGTCCTCACCTCTCAAGGATTGTATGGATTAAATGAGCATGTGTAAAAAGACTCCATAGGGGAGTTGGCTCCTAGAAGTGTTTAATATAGTGTAGTTGCCTTTATTCCACAGACCAGTGGTTTCTTATCTTCCACCTTTGAAAATCTAATGAAAGAATTTGGCCTCTGATCCAAAAATAATGTGTATATACTCACCCATACAACTGCTTGTGTGCAATTTTGAAAGTTCTTTGGATCCACTAAAGTCCAATATGGAGCCCAAAACCAGATGAATTACTTCTGCTATAGGTGACCACTGAAGACATATACATGTTGTATTTTCACTTTGAGTGTTGGATACCTGCTTTATCTCTGAGCTCTTTTGCCATTAGGACTCAATAAGTGTTTACTTTTGTTTTGTTTTGTTTTGTTTTGTTTTGATTTGGAGTCTCACTCTGTCGCCCATACTCCCCGGCCACCGCAGCCTCGACCTGCTGGGCTCTGGTGATCCTTCCACCTCAGCCTTCCAAGTAGCTGGAACTACAGGCGCGCACTACCACGCCCGGCTAAGTGTTTACTTTTATAAAGAATAACTACTTACAAAAGGCTTTCACATTCATCATGTCATTCAATCTTCAGCAAAATTCTGAGAAGTTGTTACTATTATTCTATTTTATGTATTGGAAGAAATAAATTGGTTTGAAAATAAGACTCATGAGAATACACGTTTTAGTCCCCACTGCTTAATCAACACTTTACACATTGCCTTGAACATGGCAGGTGCTCAATGTGTTTGAAATGATGGAGGATAAAAATATAAAAAAGGAGTCTCATTTCCTCAATAATAAGACTCAGTCATTGGACGCTAAGTCAGGTCCAAGCGAAAATCCCTTCCTTGTGGGTTTTGCCCAGTGTTACTAGACTATAAAGAGCTCTTGGCAAGTGTTTCATGGATGGATAGGAGGATAGATAAATAAAACCTCATTTCTAAAATGTAGAACCTTGATTTTGTTTGTTTTTGTTTTGTTTTGTTTGAGACAGAGTTTCATTCTGTTTCCCAGGCTGGAGTGCAGTGGCATGATCACAGCTCAATACAGCCTCGATCTCCTGGACTCAGAGATACTCCTATCTCAGCCTCCCAAGTAGATTGGACTAGAAGCATACGCCACCAAGCCTGGCTTACTTTTTTGATTTTTTGTAGAGATCAAGTCTCACTATGTTGCTCAGGCTAGTCTCAAACTCCTGCCCTCAAACAATCCTCCTGCCTCTGCCTCCCAAAATGTTGTGATTATAGACGCGAGCCACCATGTCCATATGAAATTTTGAATTCAAACAAAAAGTTTCCATTTCTTTTATTTATGACTGCCCAAAAATTAGTGACAAAAAAGTTTGTTTCTTTTATTTATGACCGCCCAAAAATTAGTGACAAAAAAAAGAGTTTATTTTGCTCTCAATTTTATGGATCAAGAATTTGGGAAAGGTTCAGTTGGGTGGTTTATCTCTAAACCACATGGCATCTGCGGGGGTAAATGGGACTGACTTTTTCACTCCCTTGTCTGTGCCTTTGCAGGAACAGCTGGCAGGCTGGTCTCTGCTGGGTTCCTCTCCCTCTCCATGCCCTATCAGTGCCTCTCCACATTGCCTGTCCCGCAGGGCAGTCAGACTTCTTACACAGCAGCTCAGGGCTTGAGAGGGAGGAAGCAAAACCCTCAGGCCTCATGAATGTTACGTCTACAATGGAAACGGCGTCATTCCCACTGTGTTCTGGTGGTCAAAGTGGTCACAAGCTGGCCTGTGATTCAAGGAGCAGGGAAATGGATCCCACTTCTTGATAGAAAGATCATCCAAGAATGCACAGCCACTGTTAGTCTGCCGTGGCTTCTTAAGCAAGACAGAGGCTCATAAACATTAAACTGGGGTTGCTCTTGTTGCTACCCTCAATCGAGCTGTCTTCATGGAATAACTTTCATTTCCCAAATATCAGTAAATAATTCTATAAACCCTTAGATTAAAATTCAGTAAAGCTCGGTTTCATATCTGAATTAATTTCCACACTTCAGTGAGCATGTCTCAGGGGTAACATAGGAATGCCTGTGTTCTAGTTATTTAAGGTAATTCAAACTTCTCCAAATCTGGTGGGATCAAGCAGCCCGAAATATCATTCCAGCTAAAAATTTACTCTACAGGAAAGTGTCATTACAAATCAACCCTGCACCATCCACCTCCTGGGCATGCAAAAAATTTAGCACTGCCACTTTCAGGATATTTTAGCATCTCAACAGGGAGTATGGTTAAGAAAGAACTAAAATAGCGCAATGCTCCCAAAAGCCGCATAGAAGAAAGAAAATACAAATAGCACAAACAAGCACAGGGCATCTCGGACAATCCCAAAGAGAACGGCAGTTTATTCTCAGTACTATTATAGTTTCTAGAAGCTCCATATTTTGAGTTTTACTTCAGAAGGTTTTGGCCACTCAAATTATTTCCACAGGCACAAAGATTATTTTCTCACTGTGTCACAATCTCAATCTCTACCTGTCAAAAGCATTGATATTATACGCGTCTTTTCAATGACCCAGAGCCTGTGCTATCTATTAACTGATCAAAAAGAGGAACTGGTTGGTTTTGTGGGATGCAGATAGGCACTTGGATCATTGTGGCCCACAGGAATTTTATAAGAAATGAGTATATTAGGGGGAAAACCATTTTATAAATGCAAGAGATGCCATAACATATGTAGGAAACAGAGCAAAGATATCTCCAGGGTTAAACAGAACAACCAGCCAGAGATAAGAAGAGAGGACCCCTGTGGAGAAACCCTACCCTGTGACGAAGGCGTGGAACCTGAGGAAAGAGAATATTCAGGAGGCTGCTGTCAACGTGCTATCACTTGGCACCCAGATCTCAAGCCCGCTGAACATAAAGGGGCATGGAGTCAGTGAAGGGGAGACCATGATCCAAGGTGTGATACCTGATGTGATTCCAAGATTTACTCTACTTGCAGGATGGGGATTATGGGAAGACCATCACTATTCGCCCTCTCTCTGGATTGACTCAGAACATGGGTGCTGCGCCTGAGTGGATATGCAGGGATGGGCACGCACAGGGGAGAGAAAAAAGCAGGGACTGAAACAATACATCTTAACCCCTAAAGCAAGACACTCCTAATCTCCCTCCTCCTGAGATATTCTGAATCTGAACCATCGCTCAACAAGAAAGTACAAAATAACTAGTATCTAAAGTGTTGAATGCATCAAGAACTGATTTGAAAAATCATCCATGGTAGGTAAATTTTGCATTAGAAGATTCACAATATAAAACAAGATGGAAAAATATCTCAAAATCCAAGTAAGTCACACTCACAAGTAGACCCAGCTCACATCGGGGCGGGATGCAGACCATATCTCACTGGTTTATGTGGCACAAAAATGAAACCTCACTAACTGTGCCAAAAAAAAAACCCAAAACTAGGAAATAAAAGAGGATCGAGGTTGATGCTTCTGTGATTCAGTGCTTTTTTTATTACCAGCACTACCAACAGTGATGAGTTACTCGTGAATGAAGAAATCTGGCCTGCACATAGACAACAGTGTCTTCACACCGTCAGAAGCCCTGTTTATCCAGGGATCTGTGAGTAATGGATGATGTTGCCCTGAAAACATGTCCACATGCCTGGTCTCCTGACTTGTAGCCAGGTTCTGCTCTTTCTATAACTCTACCCTTCCTTCACTGCCTTGCATAACCTAATCGCATGTGAGAACAACATTCAGTTGAGCCCCAAATTAAGAAGAAACACATTAAACAGCCTGAGACACCTGAGGTTGATCAAGGGAGAGAACAACATTGAGCAGAATATATGGCAATACACACGCATTAAAAAAAGTCTGAGAAGATATCCAAATATTAACTGAGTGAGGGGTGGAATTATGGGTAATTTAAAAAGTTTTCTCTTTTTGTTCTTTTTCTATTTTCCATCAAAAAAATGCTATTTTTATAATAGAAAAGATCATCCAACTGAAATATAGGTGATCCCATTTTAATTTTTGTATAAAGAGTGTGTTTGTGTGTGTGTATCTGCTTGTATTTGTATAGAAAAAGTCTGGATATTCCAGGTGTCGAAACCATAAGTAGCAGCTAAGCTTGGGAGATGTGATTGGGAGTAGGGAGAAAGAGGAGTTTTGTTTCTTTTCTTTAACCCTTCGATAATGTTCACATCTTACAATATACATTTATTATTTTGTAATAAAAAAAAATACACGACTGGAAAAAATATTCTAACATGTCCCCTGGTAGTCAAGTCTATGGAAAATAAATCTAGTGCTAAAACAAAACATGTTATTGCTATGATGGTGTGTAGTTACTGGTCTGATAACATATTGGTGTTATACCATTACTGCTATTGTTCGGGTAACACTATATTTGTATATGTAAAGCTTCTTTTCTTTAGCTTAATCTAAGGGGAGAGCGATAACACGCGATTCTCAAAACAGAAAGAAGGCCCTGTGACTCACATGACAGTTCTTCCTGGAACCAGGGTGAGAAAAAAAAACAGTTTCTTGGGGAAGTTCATGAACAGGGAAGACTTTGCACTGTGAGGGCAAAAGCATCCGTGTGGAAGCTACACACAGAGCTACTTTCCCCGGGGCACTTTAAAAATAGGCTGTCGTGTCTCGGAGAGTGGAAATGTGTGTTTCTGCTGAAGGCCAAGCAGATGGCCTTGTTGACCCCTCAAGGTCCCTTCCGGTCCTTTGACGTGGGCTTACACCCTTGCTCAAGCACAAGGCTCCACCCCGCCCTAAACCCCTCACCCTAGGGTTTACTGGCTCTTCAAGTCCAGGGACCACAGATGCTCCATACACCCTGCAGCTTCTAGAACACTTGAGCTCAGCTCACATCCTGACGGGAAGTCTGATAGCAGTCTCTTGCAAGAGGCACGTTATGCAAAAGCAGATTCTAAACGAGAATTCTGCAAAACCCAACTTGAGGAACACGCTAGAAAATAACTTCAAAAATGTCAGTGACGTGTAAAACAAAGTAAGGATGGCACATTCCAGACTGAAGGAGACTAAAGGGACACAAAAACTAAATGTAATGCATAATCCTGGACTGGATCATATAATGGGAAAAAATGCTATAGTAGCCAAATATTGGGACAATTATTGAAATCAAAACATGAGCTGTAGATGAAAGCTTTGTTTCAATGTTAAATTTCCTGAATTTGATAACTATACTATGTTTATAAAAAAGGAAATCCTCATTCTTGAAAAATAGATACTAAAGTATTAAGGAATACTTAATACTTAGTATTTAGTAGACAAGGCAAATATAGCAAAATGTTCAAAACAGGTGAATCTAAAAAGGATCTACAAAATTTCTTTGTACTATTTTAACAACTCTTCTACGCATTAGAAATTATTTTAAAATTGAAAAAATTTTAAAGGGCTCTAATATTGGTCCCATGACTCAGTTGTGGCACTCTGAGGTTCCTGCCCTCTCTAATCTGTTTCTAACCACCAGGAACAGCAGCTATATTAGCCGGCCTCGGACACTTGCTTCCCACTTCATCCTGGACTCTGGGACTGTTGCAATTCTGCCCCTCAGTTTTTCTCCCCTGTTTGTCCCTTCCCCATTCCAGAATTCAGCTAGTTCCTCAGTTCCAGCTCCCATATGACAAATCCTGACTGATTCTGCTCACATCCCGATATGTCTACCTTGTTCTGAACAAATATAAATAATATATGTATATTCATTTATTTATGTGTATATATATATATTTCCTTATATTCCCAGGAGTTCAGGAGAAATGGCATGCTAACAATTTACTTCCAAGTAGGTGATGGCAAGAATCCAAAACTAGAACAAGAGGTGACTTTGGAAGGGTGGATAGAAACAAACATTTATGAATGCTACCCTCATGCTAAGTGATTTCTGCACATTATCTCATTTAGTCTTCACAAAATTTCTGCAAGGCAGATTTTTTTATTTCTATTTCATAGATGGAAACATTGAAGCTCCAAAATGTTAAGTGAGTTGCTCAAATTCATGGCTACTAAGTAATTAAGCTGTTAATCCAACTCATGTCTTTTTGTTTCCAAAGCTCATGATCTAAACAACTTCACTTATGGGATCTTAATTCTGTGGACATACAGTTGAGTAGTACTATCTGCGCTAACATCATTAATAACAGCAAATAAACTCGAAGCTAATTTATATACTGGATCTTGCTAAACTTCAGAAAATATGAGCCACTTTGGGTTGATCTTTTATTTGCACCTCTATAAAGTTGTTAATAAAACACGATCTACTTGGGGGAAAAAATCTAAATTATTTTATTGTTGGGATTACTGGTGGGAGTATACATTGATTCATTCCTTTTGAAAAGCAACTTGACAATATGTAGCTACAGACTCAAAATGTTTATACCCTAACCAGATGTGGTGGCATGCACCTATAGTTCTGGCTACTTGGAAAGCTGAGGTGGAAGGATCGCCTGAGACCAGCAGGTCAAGGTTGAGGTTGGCTATGAGTACTAGCCTGGATGACAAGAGTGAGACTCCAACTCAAAAAGAAAAAAAAATGTTTATATCCTTTAACCCAGCATATTTCTGGGTATGATCCAGTATTGTAAACACAAGAGGCAGGCAACTTTGTTCACCAAGATGTTCCTTGCACAGTTATTAGCAATAGTTAAAATAATAGTCTAAATGCCCAATGATAAGGTTTTGGTTAAGCAAATCATTGTGCATCACCCCAAATAATAACAATTCAGCCATTGA
Organism: Tarsius wallacei; assembly: GCA_963574415.1. NCBI lineage: Eukaryota > Metazoa > Chordata > Mammalia > Primates > Tarsiidae > Tarsius > Tarsius wallacei. The sequence goes on from CAUYQG010165719.1 coordinate 26,561, forward strand.
AAAGTATATTTATAAAGAGTTTGCAATAATGTGCAAAATTCTGTATCATGGAATTCAATGAAAAAAGAAAAATATAAAATTAAATATAAAGAATAATTTCAGCTTGGGAGAAAGAAACCTTCAATGTTTTGTAAGGTTATGTCCAACTGCTGTGTGGAAAAGAAAATACGGGTGGTAGGTCAACCACTTGTAAAACTACTGCATTAGGCCAGAGGAGAAATGGTGGGGGTGGATTGAATTCAGGTGTCAGTGTGGGAAGCAGTGACAATCTGTCAGATTTTCTTATATACTCTGAAGTAGAGTTGAATTTCCACTGGGTTTGTTTCATGGTATGAAAGAAAGAGTGGAGACAAGAATGCCCTCAAAATTTCTGGCTTAAGCAACTGGAGATGCCATTTTCTGAGATGGGAACCATGAGAAGGAGTGGATCTGGGAGTATGAACATCAAGGCTTAGATTTGGAGTATATTGCCTTAGAAATGCTAGTTAGTTAGAAGTTCACATGAGGATGTGAGGAGGCTGTTGGGTATAGGACTCAAGTTCAAGGGAGAAGTCTGAGTAATGGGTACAAATTTGGGAACTTAGGGATGGCACTGAAAGCCATGTGACTTGATGAGGTCACTACAAAGAGTGTGCAGATAGGGAGTGGAAGGGGCTGAACATTGACCCCATTCAATTAGAAGCGGGGAAGATGAGGAGAACCAAGCAAAGGAGGCAGAGGAGGAACAGCCAGGCAGGCGAGAGGACTCATGAGAAAGCATTTGCCTCAGAAGCCAAGCCAAGATAGAGTATTACCGAGGGAGCAATCAGTGGTGTCAAAGGATGCTAGGTTAAGTAGTGATTGCCATCAGCGAGTGGTAGAAGTTGAGTTTTTGTTTTTGTTTTTGTTTTTTCACCTTCCTGATAGAAATAAGAGAAGTGGTAAAGGTAGAATGGAGACAGGTAACAATGGGATGTAGGATGATGGAACTGTTTTATATCTTGACTAGGGCATGGGTCAAACAGGTTTGAATACTTTTCTTTCTTTTTTTTTTTTTTTTGAGTCAGAGTCTCACTGCATCGTTCAGTCTGGAGTGCCATGGCACACTCACAGCCACTCCAGCATTGACCTGCTGGGCTCTGGTGATCCTTCCTCCTCAGCCTTTCAAGGAGCCAAAACTACAGGGGCATGCTACCACACCTGGCTAATTTTTGATTTAGTGTAGAGATGAGGTTGAATACTTTTCAAAGCTCATCAAGTGTACAACGAAGATCTGTGCATTTCACTGTACACAAATTATGCTTCGATAAAAATAAAAATAAATTCTCTTTTTCACAGTTACACATTTTCCAATATTACTATAATGGACATTCATTACTTTTATAATAAAAAATAAACATCGAGAAATGAAGGTTGGATTACTGCATATGTCACATTTCTTTGAATTGTAAAGGTAAGAATTAGCAGGATATTATTTTTTTCCTCAAGCAAAAACCAATGTAAATAATATTTGAATAATGTACATAATGAAAACTTTGCCATGGATCTCCCAGGGGAAACTTAGCTCTGCCAATAAAAAACTAATTCTTATAGACCAGCCAAAAAAACATCTACCTTACAAGTCAAGACTGGACACTTCACACAATAAGTGATCTGTGCATTTTGCAGATAAAAAGCAATAGAAAGAACAATGAAATCAGCATTGGAAGCTAACAGCAAAATGTGGCTTTGTGTTCTTGAAAACATCAGCTGAATTCTGTGCCCAGGTGTTCTCCAAAATGGTAAAGGTATTTTTTTTACACATGTCAATATCATGGTCTTGCGATAATTCCATAAACTAATGATCAGGAAAAAACTATTTAGAAAGTATAAAGAACTCTACAAGTTCAAGGACTCGGAAATGATACAATCTGAGGTCACGGGCAGTTTCGTATATCTCCTTCATTCTCCAGAGAAAGTGTCTTTTGAAGGTAGACAACAAAACCTCCTTCTTTCCTGGAAAGATAGCCCAGAACAAATTCCCAAATAATCATAAATCTGAAACAGCACCTTCTATTGTCAGTGTATTTTGGGGTACAATCAGAAGCTCATATCTTTAAAAAAATTGTCAAATGATCCCACAACTTCAATCTTCTTTTTAAATATCTCTTTCTCTTTCTCAATTCTCATTAGAATAAGAGCCTCTTGTCTTCCTCAAGTAAGTTAGTTGAGGAGAAAATTTTAATATCTCCAAAAGGCATATCAACTTCCATGTGTCCAAAAATGAAATCTCTTCTTCCCACTTCCAACCTGAAAAACCTACTCCTTTTCCTGTGTAAAAAAATCTTAGTATACTTCTACCATGCCTAAAAGTTATATTTGAAGAACAGAGAGTAATTAATATTTTCTAGAATGAAAAACTGAACCAAGAAATTAAAGAGAAAACCAGAATGATAATTTCAGCTGTTTGGGAAGGACTTCAGAAACCAAACTAAATAGCATGGGCTTTATCTTATGGAAAAATGGGTGACATTGAAGGTTTTTGAAAATATTGATGTAATTTTTTAAAGTGGTGTTTTAGCAAGATGCACTTGGATTCAGTGGGCAACATGGACTGACATGGAATCAAGGTATAGGTGAGCCCCCAGATGAAAGTCTATTGAAGTGGTTCTGGAAGTTAGAAGTACGGTTGCAAGGGCAGTGAGAATTGAACTGAAATATCAAACTAGGGCCGGGCGCAGTGGCTCAAGCCTGTAATCCCAGCACTTTGGGAGGCCAAGGTGAGGGGATTGCCTTAGCCCACGGGTTCGAAAACAGCCTATGCAACTTGGCAAGACTTAATCTCTACAATTAAAAAAAAATCAAAAAATTAGCTGGGCATGGTAGCACATACCCGTAGTTCTGGCTACCTGGAAGACTGAGGCAGAAGGATCACCTGAGTCCAGCACGTCAACGCTGGGGTGGCTGTGAGTATGCCACAGTACTCCAGCCTGGGCAATGGAGTAAGACTACAACTCAAAAAAATTTTTTTTAAAAGAAAATCAGAACTAGGATACGGTTATGAATAAAATAAAAATATGGTTTAGGACATGATGGGTTTAAGGTGACAGTGGGATCCAAACAGAACTATCTATCAAGGAAGTACAACTGAGAATGCAGGATGAAGAAACAGGAGAGAAGTCCTAGATGGGCTTCAGACATAATTGCTTTGGGAAGCATATTCCATTCAACATCATCATAGAGGGTCTATGTTTGTCTTTTCCAAAAGAGTATAATAAATTAAAACACTTAATAAATACCCTCATTGAATTTATCACAAAGATCGCCATTTTAGCATACAAGCAAGAGCAAACATTGAGATACTTTATACTTTTTTTGTACTCTTCAAAAAAATTTTGTAATGTACCACGATATTAACTAAGTCCCTGTATCCAAAAAAGTTGTCATCAGTAAACAATCAAAACCAAAAAAATTTTTATTTAGTCTTCAAAATCCAAGATCGATTTTATACTTATAACACATCTGAGTTTGAGCTTGCCATATTTCAAGTGTTCAATGACCACATATGGGTGGTGGCTACAATAATGGACAGGGAAATTCCAGATAGCACCTTCCCCCTCTTCCCCTCTTCGTTGCCTGGCATTCATAAAAGAGGGCTGGAGTGAAAGGAAACACTAACCATCAAGACAGAAAATGTGAGAAGGTATAGAAGTATGTTTGCAGCTGTGTCTTTGTGCATGCTTGCATTTATGTGTAATAGTATACATTATTATTATAACACTAATAATGACATTTACCTAGCTTTTATTGTATACCAGGCAATAAATTTAGCAATTTAGATATATATCAGCACGTCAAATAATTGAAATAACTCTACAGAGTAAGTGCTATGAATATTATTCCCATTTTATAAAATTTTTCTTACTCATCAGTCATTTTATTTTTAAAAGCTCACTTGGTTCAGGCCTTTTTTTAGTTTTAATAATAGTCTTAATAAGGTTAATCAACTTCTTAAAATGATGCAGCAATTAAATGACTTTGAAAAAGTTACCTAGCCTTCTTAAACAAGGCCAATCTCTTTCCAGAAGCCTTGCACTTAATTTAAATTAAGATTTATGAGTTTTTTTATTTTTTATTTCAAAGATGTAGGGTACAAGTCAGGATTAGGTAGATAAGTGGTCATCATACAGGTAAAGTTTGAACCTCCCTTTGGTCCCCACTTTGCCTGGTTTGAGATCAGGTCCCCTCTTGATGTTGTGTGCCCCTCCACCCTCCTGCACATGCATGTTGATTGCAGCATTATTCACAACAGCAAGACATGGAAGCAATCATGCTGCCCATGGAAAGTGAACTGGATAAAAAAAAGAAGAAATTTATTTTATTAACTTTTTTCCCTGATAAAAATGCCATTCAGAATTTTGTTCTTTTGTGGCACTATTATTATCTAATAACCCATGGTAAGCAATTTTTATGTTATAAAGGAATATTCAAAATTATAATTGTACACTAGACATACAGTTGTGCACAACTATTTATTTAACTGTTTCTCTTTGCTACATCTTAGTTTTCTCCACATTGAGAAACACAGATAACTAGTTCACTGGTTTGATTGGGAATGGAAAAAGATACAGCAAAATGTGTTGAGAACAACATTGATTATCATTCAGTTCCACAGGCATGGCCCATTGCCACAGTCAGGGTCTTGCCCAAGTAACTAAGAGACTTGGCAAAAGCCTCCATGTCTGCCCAACACAGGCGCAGCTGACAAACAGAGAGCCCTAGGAGCAGCCCTGAAGACAGCTAAGCCAACTAAATGCCAAAAATGATGCCAAGCCAGAACATTCTCTTGTATCTGTCAACTCCACAGGTGGGCAATGAACCGACACGCTCTGCTAGCACGTGGCAAGTTTCCAGACCCAAGATGCCTCCTCCAATTGAGAACCAATGAGGCTGAAAGTACTTAACGATTAAATCCCTCCTCTCGGTATGTCCACGGCCCTATAAAATTCCGCCAGATAATTGCAGTAGGAGTAAAAGACATCAAACTTAACAGTGCTTATAAAACACATCTCCAGTGACTCGAGGCTATGTGGTGGTAGGATTATTGAGTACTCATTGAGCACCTTTTCTCCTCCACCTCCCCCATGGGGCCCACCCACAAGGATAATAAAAGAAGACAAATACAGAGCTCTAAGTGAGACACCACACCACCACGTCCAAGTTTGGGCACACAGTGAGATATGATACTCTCGTAGACAAAATTCAGTTATTCTAAATTACATCAACTGCTTGACTTGAGAACTGAGTTTTCCTAGGAGCTCACGAAGCACATTTGTTCCATGTAACCCCTTCCTTTCTGCTGTCCTCATCTTGGGTACGTGCCCAGCATAGTGAGTTTTCATTATTCTTTTGCTAGCAGGAAGGCTAGTGGGAAGATTCTCAGAAATGTATAACACATGATGGACACCCTCCTGGGATTTTCTAGGAAATAAGTAGACAACAAAATTGCCAACCTCCATACATGCCCCAGTCCTTTCAGGATTTCGATGGTTCCCTCCATGGATCCTAAAAATGTTACAAGTTATTGCAAAAGATAAAATATTCAACCAGGACTGAGCATAGGTCCAGAGATCTCTAGCAAGGGTTACAACTTCTAGTGTTCTGCCTCCGCTGTCTTCTACACAGACATCCATCACAGCACCTACAACACCTTATGACACTTTGGGGGACAGGTGGGGGGCATTCTGTACATACACAATTAGTGTTTCTAAAAGTGCAATCCACAAACTACCAACACCAGAATCATGAGAGCAGGGTGGTTGATAAAATACAGTTTCCTGGGACGCATTCCCCAGGCCAACTAAACTAAAATGCCTGTAGGGTGGGAAGAGGGATTTAGTCAGACAATGAAGTTTGACAAGCACGGCATTGAACCCTAAATCTCTCAAGCACAGAAATTATGTCTCAGCAGTAAAGGACACATTTGGGACCCAAGGAAGGACTTTGGGGATCTCCCAGATAATTCCATTCAGGTACTGGTCCTTTCTACCTTCAAGAACAAGCCCAGCCATATTTGACCTGAATAGACTCCAGCATCCTGTTTGCCTTGTCACAAACTCTGAAACTGTTCACTTTATAAATGAAGCTTCTGGTGAGCACAGTTTACAATTTCTCTTTCTCACTGTCTGGGAAAAGGTCTTTGAACAAGAATGAAAATAAGGATGATAATAGAATTGAGTTCTTGGGTTGTTGTAAAAAAAAATGACCCTGAAAATAAATCATAAAACAAATTTCTAATATAAAGTGAAACTTCTTAAAATAGGAATAACAAGTCTGAATTTGCTTTTTTCAATTTATTCACTCATTCATTTACTTATTTACTTATTCAATAAATATTTATTGAGTGCCTACTGTGTACTAGACACTGATCCAACAGCTATGGACGAACAGATAGACAAGGTTCCTACATTTGTGTGGTATGAATTTTGTTCATTTATTCACTCATTCATTCATTTACTTATTTATTCAACAAATGTGACTAAAAACACCATGTAGAAGAAACTGGGCTGGGTACCATGAAGAACGTTTAGACAAATGATGTGTAGACCATGCCCTCAAGCAGCTTTCAACCTAGCTGGGGTGTCAGACTCAAAATGATGCACTCTAGTATTAGGCAAACTATTAAAATGAATACTAAGTACAAAAATGAGATTCATTCTAACTAATGCTGACTGGATAGGAGAGATGTGAGCAAAGCTGTAAATTGGGGCAAATTTTGTCATTCAAATATAAAAGAAGCATTCATCTGCTGAAATAACAGAGGCAAAAGCAAATATGATCTTCCAACATTTGTGAAAGTGTAACAGAATGAATGTTTTTATAAGGTGTGTTTACGAACTGGGGAGAAAACCATCTGAACAGGTTGATAGATACCTAGATATCTGATCAAAAAGGTTTCCCTATACATGCATCTTCTTTATCCATTTATGCATTCAATGACACAGTCAAGATATCTATCAAGCCCTTAACATTTGTCAAGTGCCATATCAACTAAGCATCTGTCAGCGAGACCTGACCTCCACCCTTGAAGACCTAGGGACAGAGTGGGACATAGTGAGCACATGTCTTAGGTTCTCCCTTTTCCAACTCCCTTGGCCGTGGCTGAAGTTGCCAGTGAACACAGGAGCCTTTTCTGCTGAGCCTATATGCAGCCTCTGAATGTTTGAATGTTTCCATGCAGGCTTTTCAAAAAAAAAAATTCAGTGTAAGAGATACAGGGAAGATGACTATGATATCCCAAGTCAGGTCCTGGCTTATCCAGCTGACACCAGATACATGAGCACAGTTGCAGTAGGCTTAGCTCAGTTCTGCAAAATCTTCTACCAATCTATAGACTTATGAGGAAAAACATGCAGCTGTTTTGTTGTTGTTGTTGTTGTTGTTGTTGTTGTTGTTGTTTTTAAGACACTAAGTTTTGGAGATGCACAATAGCAACCTGATAAAGAATTTGGTGTGGAACCCGCGTTCCGCCATAACTAAAAATTTTTTAAATGTGTCTTTGGCTTTGGGTCAGAGCAGTCAATGGTGAGGAAACTGTTAAAGAAGGCTGGAGAAATGGTCCATTTCATGTAATGGGGAAATTGTTATAAGGTGAATCTATCACCAGTTAGTCTCTAAGAAAATTTTTTTTTAAATTTACTAATGAACTTTGGGACTTAAGCAATGAGATTTCTAAGCAGAATTTTGAAAGTGGCTCTTATTGGCTGTCTTTGATACACTGCTACAAAAAGATCGTCTAAAGAAAAAATGTGCTAGTCTGCAAGCAGAATATAGAGAAAATATAGAGATCATGCTTCTCTGGAAGAGAACATAAACTTGTTTTTTTAAATCTCTTGCCCCGCTGGGGGGGGGGGGGGACTCACAAAAAGAAGTAATACAGTTTGGGGGTAATGATCAAATCATAAGTGTGGCTATAAGATCCTTTATAAATATCTGTGAAAGAATTAAGACAAGGCCAAGTAGAACCCTGATGTACCAAAGAGCTTAGAAGAATATTAAAGATGTGGCTTTTAGGTCATGGATTAGAATCAAATCATATTATTAAATAATAGAAAATCCACAATGTTCCTAACTCAGCTAGATTGGCAACGTTCTGCCAGCCTGGACTAAAAAGAATTGAGACTATAGAGAAATGTCTCAAACTCATAGAAAGACATTTATGCCCTAATTTTCTACAGGCAGGAAACAGGAATATTTTCCAATATTCTCTTCCAAAGTGACCAAGGAAGGTAGAAAAGAAACAATATGTTCAAATGCAGAGATGAAAGCAATGGACTGGGGAGTTTTCCCAGAGAGCAGAACTAATCACAGAACTTTCCCCATCTCTAGAGGAGGGGAAATGGGCAGCATCTGCCCAGAAAAAGTTGAGAGTTACTGTAGACCAGTGACTGCTAAATACTTTCTATTCTCCTTTCCAAATGGAAAGATTTATATAGATTATTCTGTCCTCATTTCATCACTATAAGGAGCCTTGTAGCCGGGCTTGGTGGCTCAGCCTGTAATCCCGCGCCTTTGGGATGCTGAGGTGAGTGGATTGCCTGAGTCCGCGGTTCGAGACCAGCCTGGGCAAGCGAGACCTCATCTCTACAATAAATCAAAAAATTAGCCGGGCGTGGTAGCGCGCGCCTGTAGTTCCAGCCAC